>OZ010671.1:62478577-62664523 GCA_963932185.1 Troglohyphantes excavatus | reverse complement strand
GTAAGTTAATAGGCTTTTGTTTTTCGCAAAAGCTAAAATCCGTTAAATTAAAAATAAACCGTCGTTCGACGTTGTTTTAGAATCGGTTTGGAGTTCAAACCGATTGTCATGAGACGAGTTCTAAAAATATTTTATGTTTTGAGACTGTACCTTCGGGTTCTCTTTGAAGTTAAAATAAAAGAAACACTTTCACAAATAAAGTGTTTTAAGAATTATAAATAAATTATAAATTAATTTTGTGTTATATCGCGATACTGCTTCTAATTTGAATTTCAGGCCTAACCTCATTTCTGTCAATTTTTTCTAAATAACATTTATTATTACTATTATTCTAGTTTTTTCGTTAGTTAGCCATTGTCCTCGTATAAATATTTGTAATGCGCTTTTCATAAATAAATCTACTGAAAAATATTATTTGAGAGATATCATAAAATGTTTTAATATATTCTACTAATTTCATATGTGCTAATATACACAATCAACTTATAAAATAAAAATGGCACAGTCAAAGTTGGGCAATAATCGTTTGGGCAGAAATTATTACGTATATCTATTTATTTGAATTGATGCTAGTTTCAAAACTCAAAAAATAATTGCTCTAGCAGTCTATAGATACTTAAATATAGCTCACACTAAAAATAATCAACCTCGTTTCTAAAAAATTTATCTTTCATTTTGAACTGTTCATTTTAAAATACATCTAACGTGGAGTCTAAAAAATTTCGTAAGGAAAATAAACAACACTGAAGGTGTAGTGGTGCGACCGAGTACGGCGAACCAGTAGTTTTTTCCGTGAGTCTATTCGGCGAACCCGAACTTTATTGTTAGTATTATTATTTTTATTTTATAAATTATGTAATCCATTTCAACAGTGATTATCAGACGTCCATTTGATGATAACTCGCCTACATTATATATAAAAAAGGTAATTAAAAATGAGTACATGAACCTAATCGTTTTTCTTTGAGTGCAATTGCATCGTAAATAAACGATGGCGTACTCAAATTGAAGTAACCGAACTTTCTCAGAAATAAGCAGTGCGATATAACATTGCTAATCTCAGCTTCTGTTCAAACCAGCTTAACAAAGCGACCTGACACATTTAAACTATAGGTGTTCAGAAGAGGGTTTTCCACATTATTTGGTGTCGATTGCTTAAATGGAAACGGAGTTACAATTCAATTATCTTACTTCCCATTCTTTTGCACACCTTTTTAACATTTCTTCTGTTTATAACTTATTCGCGTCGCCCTGGTAGCTTAGCGGTGCCTGTAGATCTGGGTTCGACTCCCGGTAAGTCTTGGTTGTAATTGTTAATATTTATTGAAAATGATTTATGAAGACAGCCAGTGTAGGCAAGCAACTGCTCTTTTTATTCAATTTTACTCATTTTTGAGTACATGTCTTTTTCAAAAATAAAACATGCATTCGGAGCTATGATAAGCATAGAATGTATTTAAAAATGAGTACATTTTACTTATTTTTGAGTATCCATTTTTAACAGTGTGAGAAATATAGTTGCGAGTGGTGGCATTCGTGCACCTGTTTCTGTTTGTCCTGTGCGATAAAATAGCCAAAAAATTAAAAATAATATAAATTAGTTTGAAAGTAAATAAAGAAAATTTTTAAATGTTTAATGAGCAAAATGAAAGAGACGAAAGAAAATGAAAGATACTGAAGTAGAGCGACGGTTGTAGCTTGGAGGTAAAAGAATATATGGTAAGTTATGTAAATATTGTGAATTTGCATTTTAATTAAAAAAGAAATTAAACCCTCGGGGTTATGGGTTAACAACCACAATCCAAAAATCTTGATTTTATTTCAGCACTGCAACCCTGAACAACACGTCACTTACCCTAATCCATAAATATTTTCAACCTCAGATCCCACATCAACAACAAATGAACTTATCACTTGACCTAATCCCGCCAATTACCCATTTAATCCATCATCATTGTCATTATTTCAATTTACATGCATCCACCGAGATTTCCATTCCTTGAACAGAAGAGGGCAGCTAAAAAAAAAGAAGAAATGTCCCCCTATCACAGCGACAGACAATGCCAGTTGCGACAAAACACGTGTCCTTATTAAAGAGGCACAACAGGAGGGTTCTTCTTCTTCTTCTTCCACTTTTTGATGGATCGACCCGTCGCTCGGGTTCTCCTTCATTTAGTGTCGCCAAGAGTCATGATTTGGACAATTTACTCCGACCCCGTCTGTGCGACGGCGACGCGGGATGACGACCCTCGGGAGTGCCTCGTGGCGACGTTTATGCACCCCGGCAACCCCCCCTCTGCATATATCGTCTGAGGTGAACTGGGGGGGAATGTGTTTTTTGGAAATATATTGAAAGAAAAGTCGGGTGATGTAGTTGTTATTTGGCTGCTAAAACTAGTATGGTTTGTGGTTTTTTTAAAAACACTGTTAAAAATAGGTACTCAAAAACGAGGAAAATGTACTCATTTTTGAGTACATTCGATGCTTATCATAGCTCCGAATACATAATTTTCATTTTTGAAAAAGACGTACTAAAAATGAGTACAATGAGTAAAAATGAATGAAAAGAGCAGTTGCTTGTCTACATACGCTACCTTTATAAATCACTTTTCAATATATATATCAACAATTACGACCAAGACTTACCGATAATCGAACCTAGTTCTTCAGGCGCCGTAGCCAAGTGCCTTATACGTTGATTACCAAGGCGATGTGAAGAAGTTATAAACACGACATGTTAAATCGATGTGCCAAAAGAATGGAAAGTAAGATAATTTAGCTGTAATAATTCAGTTTCCATTTAAGCAATCGACATCAAATAATGTGGAAAACCATCTTCTAAACAACTATTTTAGGTTTGTCAGGTCGCTTTGTTAATGTGGCTTGAATAGAAGCTAGAATTAGCAATATTTAAATCACACTGCTCATTTTTTAGAAAGTACGGTTACTTAAATTTGAGTACGGCATCGCTGATTACGATGCAATTGTACTCAAAGATAAACGAATATATTTAAATACTCAATTTTAAGTACTTTTTTTGTTACAGTGAACACATAAGAGAAGTATCAGTGCACCACAAAGTATCACACGGGGCTTAGAGATGTAATAACAACCATCCAAATTACAAAATAACAAACCAACCAAATAACAAACAAACAAACAAATAACAAAATAAACAACAAAATACCAAAATAACAAACAACCAAATAACAAACAAATAACAAAATAAACAACAAAATAACAAACAACCGAATAACAAAATAACCAACCAACCAAATAACAAAATAACCAACCAACCAAATAACAAAATTACCAACCAACCAAATAACAAACCAAATAACAAAATAACCAACCAAATAACAAAATAACCAACCAAATAACAAAATAACCAACTAAATAACAAAATAACCAACCAAATACCAAAATAACAAGCAAATAACAAAATAACCAGCCAAATAACAAAATAATCGACCAAATAACAAAATAACCGACCAAATAACTAACAAACTAAAATAGCCATATAACCAAACAAATAAATTAATACTAAACATTTATATGGTAACTTTGTATAAGACTCAATTTAAAAAATAATAAAAAGCTAGTCTAGCATTTAAAAACGATTTCATGTTACTTTTAAGCTGAAACCTGTTCCGAGAATTAAAACTTAAATGCGGGAAACTTTATTTCGCAATGTAATCTTCTAACTTCATAAAGAATTAATCTTCAAATCACGCACCGCAGAATCGGCCATTCATTCGCTAATGGAAGTGAATTTAATGGTCTTCTGAAGGTTAAAAGGATTTAAAATGCGCACTTTCAGCATTTTCAGAAGGTTAGGGTGATCACGTAATGAACGGTTTTACATACATTTTGTTCGTGGATTCGACCCTTGGCACTTATTTCGAAATTATAATTGAGTATATAATGTGTAATAACCAGTCAGAAACGCTACAAAAATTAACATTTTATTGTTGACAACCAATTATATTTAAAATTTTCATCAAAAGCGTTCCAATTTATAAAAAGTTAAAGGGTTTTAAGGAATTATCCCTTTCTTTATATATTGTAAATTTTTCTAACGATTATTTTATGAGTTTCGCGCAATGTACTCGGTTAAAACAATTCGTTCAATACTAATTCAATTTCTTTTATCGAAAATATATCTTTTACATTGAAACTGATTCGCCAGTACTAAGAATTTGATGTTTCTTTAATTTTTGAGAAATAAGTTGACGATAAATGGGATAGTTTTTTCCAAAAAGGTACAAAAGAAATAAAGTTCTAGAAGGTTTCGCAAAATTTTGGAAAATATTTTTTAAAAGTGTAACTTAATAAAGTTTTTGGAACGTTATAAAAAAAAATGAAGACTCTCTATAATCCTATAAATTTGAAAGTGGTTTAAAGAAAGTGTATATTACAAAACTTTTTACAAAGAAGATTGATGTTTAAAGTCTACCCTGCGACAACATAAAGACCTGTTCTTTTGCCCCCCCCCCCCCCCCCCATATCCTTTTATTTTTTATAAAACGAGTTATTTGCTAACAACATTTATGAACTCAAGTTACTAGTGTGAATGAGATGCAAAATTAACTTCAAAATCAAATAGATTTGGCTAATTTTAGCAAACTTCACTAATAATTTTCTTTGAAATCGCGAAGGTAAAATCGTTTTATATGTAACATTAATATTGAGATATCAATGATTAGGAATTACGATACAAGTGATTGGGAAATTTTATTCCGATATTAATTATAAAAGCCTTGAGAATTGTTATCTACAATATCATATTAATATAAAATTAATGCTGAAGTCATAAAGACATTTAAAGTTTGATGTGCTGTAGGTCCGTTATAATAAACATTAAAAAAAACAAAAACAGACTTCAAGATAAAAAAAAGTTTTTAAAAAAAATTAATTTTCTAAAAAAAAAAGTCTATGCAGTAGTTAACAAACTCTTCCACAGTTGAAATGAAAGGTTGTTGCTCTAATGTCAAAAACAAACGCTTCCTGGAGGTAATAGACATATATGTGATGTTAAACACCGATTACACGATTAAATTAATATGAAATTTGAATGAAATACATATTTTGAATCGTAGAAATATTTGAATTTATTAATAAAAATATCCCACAATGTCACTATAGAGGACACTAAGTTATTGAAAGAATGTCAAAACACGTGAAATACTCCACGGGTTTTCTCAATTTCACTTTCCTTTTTCTTACACTTTCCACAACCAGGATGTGTTCACATTCTATCGCGAAAAGGAAGCTTAGTTTATGATAGCAGTTTCTTCAAATAAACATTAAAACCACCATAATAATAGTTAGGAACAAGATAAACTAGTAGTAGAAACACACAATAAGTAGTTTAGTCTCGGACTTCAAAGCCTTGTATTTTTATTTTTATCGTTGATTTTTTTTCCCCCTTTTTCGAAGAGTGGGGAATCCGTCTGTTTATTTTTTCAGTTTACACAAAAAGGCGGAAGAGCATTGTTTATCTTGTGAATGGGTTTTCACTTTTGGTTTTTTCCGGTTTGGTGAAGATACTTGATGGACGAAAAGACTTCTCCTTTGCCAGCAAAACAAAGCAAACAAAAAACGGAGAGAGAGAATTCAAGTTATTCAAAACTATTGTTCTATTGAGCGATTTCCTACAAGTTAGTAAAGGAGAAATAGTCAACGTCCGTCGGAGGTTAGAAAGTTCTAGCCAGTGGCGGATATAGCTACAGGGCAAAGCAATAGGGGCAATTGTCCCTTCTGATAATTTAAAATTCTAACTAAAATGAAAAATTATCAGTTTGGTTTGGTTAATTAACGTCGCTCTAGAGCTGCACAGTGGGCTATTGGTGACGGTTCGGGGTTTATCTAGAAGGAAAGACCCGGAACACATACACATTCACACACACATTCATACATGCACCTAGTTATTTTTAGAACCATGGTCAGATTACGAGGAAACACCTGCACTGGCACCCAACGCCTTCAATAGACTTCGGGACTTTGGACCCCGATCAGATGTTTCGTGCACCAGTCCCGTTTTTTTGCCGTTAATTTTTGAGGATGTTCTGGACGACTTTTTCAGTATTTTGTAGCGAAGCTGGCAACCCTCCGATCACAAGATCACTACGTTTTTTACTTTTCTTTGTCAAATCCATCGCCTAGGATCGAACCAGGATCTTCGGATTCCCAGCTGACGCATTTAACCGCTCGGCCACGGATTCTCGGTTTGGACATTTTTAAAAAAAAAAAAATTATAATTTAACACACAACCTTTATTATAACGAATTTACTTTTCACCTCTCGAACTTTTGGAAACATTGCCTCTTAATTTAGAACTACGGACAGACGATGGAAACAATACCAGTGCTGTCAGACCAGTTCTATAAACTTCCAGGCCAAATCTAATGTGAAGTCAAATAACCACGACAGATTAAACATGCAGTGCAATACGAAAGGTGGGTTGAGGGAGCCAGACCCCCATCCCATTGGTCTGTAAATAAATTGTATGAGCATCATATACATATTTGCTAAATTTTTACAATTCATATTAATAAAAGTGTGTGGGTATAATGATCCCCCATATCTCGTCCCATACATATTTTCTGAGTACACTACTGTAAACATGCACCAGTACAGAGTAATAAATTATGTGCACAAAAATACCATTATTATTTCACTTTCTAATATGTTCTTATAAACACTTCCCTACTGTGAAAATATTTTCGAAAACTGCAATAAAGCACTTAAAGAGTAACTATAACATCATTCTTTTTGAACTACTTTACTATAATTATATGAAATAAATACGAATAATTTAATTAATGATAAATATTAATTATAGTTAACTATAGTGATTGAATAATAATAGAAAATATGTATACATTTTATTTAAAAAAAAAAATAGCGTCTAAAGTTCCAGTATTAGCAAAATATTTTCCACTGATTGGCCCTTCCGAGATTAAATCCTAAATCCCCCCTTGATGCCAGCCAACTAGAAAATAAAGTCTTTATTTCAAATTCTAGTATTTTTTTAATTTTTTTTTGTAATAAAATGTGTTGCTAAATTAGTAAAAAACTTATGTTGTAACTTTAATAAAAGCTTAATTTTAACACATACTTTGACAAAATCAATTTTTGATAATTCTGTGATCATCAACCCTAATTTAATTCATTTTGATAATCGCTTCGTTCCATGACTTTTGAAGAAAAAAGATCATCACTTTTTTAATAAAAGTAATTTACTCTAATTCCTTGTCTTTGTTTTCAGCTAATTTTTTTCGGTTCTTATACATACATTGCCACGAAATAATTTTTCTCAGTTTGATTAAATATTTAATCGAAGCAATTGACAGACATCTTTTTCGTCAAAAATGATTCCAGTGTTTTTCAAAGATGAGCCCATGTATTTTTAACAGTTCATACACATAATCAATTTTTCAGTATGATCATTTTCAAATTTGGCCAATAAAAGGAAAAGCAAACTTTCGATATCGGGAAGATATACTCACGATATTTTATTCCATAGCCCAGTGGTTCCCAACTTTTAGATATCTACGGACCACCAAATTAAAAGTTAGACGAAGCCGCGAACCACCCCTTTCTGATAGCATTATACAAAATGTATTTTTAAATATTATTTTTACGCTAAATATAATTTATGTATTAAATTATCGTATTTTAATAAAAATATGTCTTAATAAAAATTAACCAGTATTTAACTTAAATTATTCTAATTACTTAACGTGTTAATTAATGTTAATAAAATTATATGTTTAACCTGAAGTAGTTAAAAACGCATACTCATTTGTGAATAATTTTCCTCATTTTTGACGAAACACATGCTGGGCTAATGATTCAATTAAATATTTCTTCAAAAACAGGGATTTTTTTTTTAATTTTTGGACGAAATTTATGTCAGCAAAAGTGAGGACGGTTTCAAATAAAAATGGACTGCTTGCCTCGAACCGGCTAATCCCTTGGTCCGAAATCAAGCGCGCCGTCGACCAGGTCAGAAAAGCTCTTTTGAATTGCGGCAACATACAAATAAAAGCCGAAATTAGCACCCAATGAGCTCATTCCACCGAAAAGGGATCGGAGTAGATTATTACTTTTGTTAAAAATTTTAAGATCATTGTTTCGTTCAAAGCCAAGGGATTCAATGACGAAACGTATAGAAAGTATAGCTTTGACGATCGCAGAAGGCATAATACTAAGAGGGTTATTTCACAAAGTACCGTTTAGATTATTTTTTTTTGCATAAAAAGAATAAACATCAAACAGAACCTATAAACAGTATCAATAAAAAAGTATCAAAATACATTTTACAGACAATAGCTCCACGGATCACGGGTTGGAATAGTCTATCAGGTGACAGTAGGCAAAAAAGGATTAATAATGATAAGCATGAAACGTGATTAGTGATTCCTCAGAATATTTTTCGCTTCATAGAAAAAGTAACCTAAATTTTAAGTGCTGAAATCTACGCTGTTAAAAATTTCAGTTCAACGATGTACTATATCTTGGTGCAAAACAGAGGTCTGCAGCAAATTACAACCATATTATGGTGGAATCTGGGTTGAACCAAAATTCCTTTATAAGAAAAAAGCGGATGTTTCATTGATAATTGGTTCAACCTCTTTAACTGCAACCGAAATTTTCGCTGTCGCTACATCAATAAGCCGAGGAGTCCCCCCTTAAGAAAGACAACGACGAACAAGGGCCTCCGTGGCCCAATGAATAAAGGTATTCAGCTATGAATCAGAGAAGTCCTAGTTCGAGTCCGATCGGTGGACTTGACAAAAAGTAAAAAAGTTATGATCTAGGGTTGCCAGCTTCGCTACAAAAATACTACCTACTACTAAGAAAACTCAAATTTTGAGTTTTATGCAGCGTTATGAGTTTTGGTGCAACGTTTCACCACTAAATGCTATCCGTGGTAGCACAGTAAAATGGTGAAACTAAGCACCAAATGTTAGTTGCAGCTAATTGGGTAGAAAATTTTGGTGCAAGGTCGTAATAATTTTTAACAGTATAAGATATATACACGAGTGATATTCTGTTCAATGGTACTCGAGTGATTGGCAAACAGATATTAATTCAATTAATTGTTTTATTTAGTTTTTTAAACAGTGCGAACAACGCCACTGCTCTTTAATTAACTCCAGTTCACTTCCACTTTATTTGGTATGAACAACAGTTCCAAACGTGTATGAATGACACTTTGTTTCTAGTTGGAGGTCCTTAAAACTCATTATATAAATGAATTGATCGTTAGGAACCCAATTACAGAATTACTATCAAGGTCTCTTATGCAATAAATTTCTATTGTTGCTTTCATTCATAACACAAGAGTGTTCAAGGAATCAACTTGCAAAGAAAACTACCTGCATTTCAATAATTATATATAACAACCTGATGTGTAATAATAATAATTAAGGTGATATTTTGTTACATTGTATTGCATAACCGTAACCTTTTTAAATAATTGAAATGGCAAGTGGAAGAAGGGATTAATTGACAAAAATCACTTCACAAGATAAACAGATTTTTCATTGACAACAATCTTGAAGAAAATGATCGCTTTCCGTTGAACATCCACTATTTGTCGCCAAAAAAAAAATTGACCCGAAACTTTTTCTTATTCATCAATCGTGAGCGTGATTAGCATGGAGGTAATTAGTGGTGGTAGATTAACAAAATTGGCGCGTTATCGCACATTTGACATTTAGGTTCGCTTAATGAAATTGAACCAATTTAAGTAAAACATATAGTTTTTTAATACTCTGTACCTGCCCTGTATGTTGCCAGATGCAACATATAAACTTTTTCACGAACATAAATCTTGCCCACTAATGTCTAAAAAAGCATGTAAAAAAATAAAATATACTTTTAAAATAAAAGATTTAATTTTTTGATATAAAGCAAATATACCTAACCATTTTATCGCACCTTAAGTATGATTTTGTCATTTTTTTTTATTTAATACACCTTACTATGTTTTGCGCGAAATGTAATTAAAAATAAATAGGAAAGTGAGTGTTTTTAAACAGCAGGCAATTTATTAAAGCAAGCTTATTTCTAAATTTGTCTTTATAACTAATACAAAAAAAAATGCAGGGTTTAAAGAGAATAAAGTATGTTTACAATGCTAGAAAAAAAAACTTTTTTCGTGATTTCTATTTATAAACTACATTCAATTCAAGTGGATAGACAAGGTGACGGGGGAGAAATGGAAGGCATAGTAATATTTTTTTTTTTTAAATAGATTTCTATCATATCATTAAAAAAATTTTAATCGCAGAAATATATGTATTTCTAAACATATATTATTTCTGTAGTAAAGATCCCTTTTACTCCCCTTAGACACAACAGATCTTAACACATGAGATATCAAAAGAAAGAGAATTTCATGGACCAGTGACTATTCGCACTTTCATCTCATAAATATCAATATCAACGTTTTTTTTTTAATTGGTTTAAAAAAAATTATTTTAAAGTTTTTTTTTTTTAAATAAGCTGTTGATGATGCTGCCGTCTATGAACAGATCATTACAATTCAATGATTTTTTTTGCCATAAACAATTCGCTAATATCTTTCATCCGAATGGGAGTGTGGTGTGTGAGGGGGGGGGGGGGGGGTCATGCGATAATTATCGCACTGATGGCATGCTTGATAGAATAAATTAGACGCTCCAATCGGAGCTTGGAGGTCAATTCAGCATTGTAAAAATATAATTTTTTGAAAATTTTGAACAAAACAACTTTTTAAATGTGTGTTCCAAATATATGCACTAAGATATAGATACTTCGTGTATATATATTTTTAAATATCAGAAAATACTTAACAAAGCTTTCGCCAAACGTGAGAAACCCCTTTTCACAATGCAGACTACTAGGCCACGCCACTTCGAGAGCAATTTCCCCCAAAAAGAGGAATTGCAATTACCTGCCTTAATGGACACAAACACAAAAAAATTCCGCACGAGTTTTCCCAGTTTAATATCTTACCATTGTGAGCTCGTTAAATTCCTGCCTAGAGCGACCTTCAGGCGTGGGTGATCACGTGAGCGCATCTGCAGAGCCAAAAAGGAACCCATGTCCCTCGTCCGCAACTGAGACCTTGTCCTGCCTTTTGTGCAGTAACCTTGGAAATCAGCCTTTTTTACTTAGTTAATAGAACTTGGTTAAAAATAGCACCACAACAAACGGCGACCCTGTTACAATTATTAAAAGCATATACGGGGACATTTAACTATTCTAAGCGATTTGAAGGCTGTTTGGTTAATTCCTAGTGTACGGTGACGCCGCCAAATGTCGATTTGGTGACAATTGGTGGGCGATAAATTTTATAGTTTGACAACTGTATTTCATAGCGTTTCTAGCAATATTATGAGCAATATTATTACGGCAAACCTTTTTTTTTCTCACACCGTTTCACGTTGTTTTGCAAAGGCCGTGGCGCCAATTTTCAGAATCGCGCCAAGAAGGCACCGTACGCTAGGAATTTACAGGCTGTTTTTTTTTATTATAAAACGGAACGGTTTTAGCAGGATACTCCTAAACACCTTTGATAATAAGTGGAAAAGCGGGGGTTTCTTTCGAAGAGTTAGCGAAAAAATTTTAAATATGAATAAAATTTAAATGATACTGATTCGAGAATTACAATAATGTGTCTTAATATTGTTATATTTAAAGTCATTCACATTATGTCGGGGGTAGAGCATGCATCCTAGACACCAGAGGGTCTGGGTTCGAATCCCGGATAATACATGTTTATTGCTGTGTTTGTAACAGGAGTGACGGGGTTTCACTCTTCTATCTTATTCATTATAGTAGTTCTGGCAACAGTAGACTTCGCAACCCCCCAAACATTTGTCGCTTTTAATAGCTTCAAGGAACATTGAAGACAAATGTGAAGAAAATCGAACAACGCGTTTGGTCATAAATAAGTAACACACACATTTACAAACAGGCGAAATGCCGAAATGACTAGTTAAAACAGTGACATCGCTATCCCCTCGATCAATAAAGAGTTCACTAGAAAAGGTTCATTAATTTCTGTTTGATACAGTCAACAGCACTGCACACAAATTAGTGCAATCGAAAATGTATAAGATTTTTAATTTTTAACACATCTTATTTTTATTTTTAAAAAGGGCCACTTTGAAATGCATAAACTATTCAATCAATTGTAAGTACTACTTTTCTATACTCGTTTTAGATGAGCTTAGATACGATTCTATTTTAATAAAGGGTAATACTTATTTTTAAGAACATACATGGAAACAATTTTAGAATCCATTTCCAATTTTTCATAGCATACCCAAATCATAAACATAGAATTTGTATTTGCCGTTTGTCAATCGAAACAAGAAACTATAGCAATGACTGGTATTAAAAAAAATTAACTAATTAATATTTTCTCATGATTTCGAGAAGGCGCGTTAGTATAGTAAAGTAAAATAGGATTAGTTAATGGAGGATATTTGGGAGGTTTGAGGAAGTTTTACAAGATCCCCTATATCTAAATATTTTACACTTTTCCAAGAGTGAAACTGCTCCTATTATATTCTTATATGTTTTTATATATGCTAAAAAATACAAAAGTCTCGATATAATCTTTATTTTTTATAATCAGCATTTAAATAGAGAAATTTGTGTTCCACTCCTTCCGTATATCACCCAATAAGACTCATTTGAATTATGACCATATAAGTATAAGAAACAAACATGAGCTGTTGATCCAGAAAAGGGCTGGATTCTTTCTTCGTCAAAAGTCACGTAATTCAATGACGAAACGATTGTTAAATATAAAAATTGCGGCCTTGACGTTCACAGAATTCTCAAAAAAGAGTATTTTCAGATTTATATATGATTTTAAGAGAACTTTACTGTCATTTTCAGCTGCTTTTCATTCAATATGTTCTCTCTTATTTGTGGGAACTTTTGATCTGAACTTTTTCATCAAAAGTTTAATGAATAGTGCTTTAGCGCAGGGGTCAAAGCTATTGGTCTTTGTTATTATTCTACCAATACGATATTCTTAATTTACAAATGATACATATGAAAAAAAATAAAACATAGAATCCGATTTAAAATATATTTTAGAGATAGAAAAACAAGATATTTCAAATAAAAATTCTTGTAATGTTAAATTTAAGAATGTCCTACTCCTCTCGATGTTCCAGACCTCTCCAGTCTCCCCTCATTCGAGTGGTTATCAATTTAATTGCATTAATAGAGTAAAGTTAACAGATACAACAACGATAATTAGAATAGTTGTTTCAATGCGAACCGTTCTGAGGCCCATATTATGGACAAAAATAGTTTTCAAAAAGCTGATAGCCTATGCTAAACTGCCAATTTTTCTTCTTTTGGAATACTTAAAACTCACCACTCCCAGTTGCAAAAATCTTTATTATTGCATTCTCGCTGCTTGGCCCCGCGTCGCGTTGATGATATATATATATATATATATATATATGAAATGTTCCACTGGGTGGTCATTTCATTAGTTTAATTGCAGTCATGACTATATTAATCCATGATTGGGCCGAGTAGATTTCACAGAAACATGTTTATTCAGAGAATTAGCTTACATCCTTTCGTGTCGGCAGCCGAACACCAAGTGTCGTGAGATGGGGATTTTTCATATTACCAAGAGGGAAAATGGGGAATTCGTATCGGTTCGGAAGCACAGTCGTTGATTGGTAGGGATAATCTTTTAGGGAAAAAGTGAGTTCTTGGAATAAGAGAGAAAAGGCACAGATTGTGCTTAGTTAATTTAAGGGATAGATGTTAAGGGATTTTAAGAGGGGTTTTACAAGGGGTCAGGATTAGAAAAGGGGGTGGTTATAGGAATTTTCTTTCATCTCCCTCCCGCAAAATCATACACATCGGCCAGCGATGAGCACAAATGCGAGAAAAGACATGCAAAGAAATGAAGAGAATGTTAACCAAATGGTTGATCAGACCACAAGCTCAACATGAAGAATCTGAAAGTGGAAAAGACATATTAATGACGGAGGTGGAGTGAAAATTTTGAATATTCATGGACATACGGTGTGTAAACGACGGTGCCCCGGTTCGATTCACAAGAACATAAAAATTGTTATCAAAAACAAACATTGACTGCTGGAGACACAAAACACAGAGAAAAAATTATATCATCAAACATTTCAAAACATCAAAAGTATTTCCATACACAATATTTCAAAAGAAATGCACGCGCAATAGATATGATATACAAAATGACATGTCGACAAAAATAAAATCGAAGGAAACATTTGCGTGATGTTTCACACATGTTGAAAAAAGAAAAAAAAAATGAAAATGGTAGACTTCAACAAACATCTTCATGTATAACGTTATTCAAAATACCCTTCTTTTTGAAAATTCAATTTTTGTCTTGAACTTTAAATGAAAGACTAACTCAACTTCATCAGTTCGAGTTGTCGCCAAAAGTACCTGAAAACGAAAAAACAAATTTTTTTTTACAAATTTTAATACGAGTTTTGTATCAAAATTGCATGTTTTATGAAAGATGTTGTTTTGGCCGCCATTTGTTGAAGGACCTTTTACATGAAAAAGGTGTTGAAAAATAAAGATGGCCATTGAAGAAAGTTTGAACTTTCTGAAAACAGTTCACTTTTAGTGAGTGAATGTTGAGTGATGAGGATCCTCGTGAACCTATGTTAGGTTGATTGTTCCAAAGTTCTGTATTATTCCATGGAATAGTAGAAAATAAGTGCACTGACATACTATAACACTTTGGGTACATTTGAAAATAATTATACAAATAAAATGAACAACTTAAAATAATAAAATACATGGTAATAAAAAATCTACGTACTACTAACAATTATTCATGCCTTAAACGCAATTGATCAGGGGGGTAGTATGGTCTTAATTTAGAGATGTGAACTATTTCAGGTAATTTTGTTACATTGTTGATAAAATCAATTTCATAGTTCACATCTGATCTTTTCTTTAATATTGTATAAGGGCCAGAAAAGGGGGAAGTAAGCTTTCGAGTGTTAGGATATTGGAACTCTTCATAAATTACTGTATCTCCCTCACTAAAAGTTTTATACACAAATCGAGCATCATAATATCTTTTATTGCGGGCATGATATGCAACGGTTCTTTGTTTTGCTAACTTTCGGGCTTCGTCTATTGGAGGGTAAATATTGTTTTGATTCAAGGGAGATTCAAAAGGCGGTATGCCAAAGAGGAGGTAGTTTGGAGGGAATTTTGTCACAGTGTGAGGAGAATTGTTATATTCGTTTACAACTTGATCTAATAACTTGGTCCAAGGAATTTTGGATGAGGAGGAATTGACTTTACACTTTAGCATGGTTACCAGAGATTGTTGGCAACGTTCGGAGGTTCCATTAGTTTCCGGTCTGTGGGATGATGTGAATAAATGCTTGACATTATAATTTCTGAGAAAATGCTTAAGTTTAGTAGAGGTGAAAGCAGGATTTCTATCACTCAACAAGCTTACAGGTTGTTGAATTTGAAATATCTGTTGTAAACAGTTAACATAGGTTTCTGCGGTTTCGTTTTTGGAAGGAAAAGCCCAAATGTAACGTGTTGCATGATCAATGACCACATGCAAGAATTTTTTTGTCGAATTGTAATAGTTAAAACCACCTACAGTATCAATGGAAACTAGCTCAAAAGGTTGCTCTGGTTGAGGCAAAGTTTGAAGTAATCCAAATTTTTTCTGTCGGGGTTTTTTGTTTATTTGACAGGTGTGACAGTGTTTGAGAAATTTTGCAATATCCTCATTAATATAAGGCCAATAGTAATGAGGTGTTATCAGATTGATCATCTTTTGTATACCAGGGTGACCAAATTTTGAATGAGCTTCCTCTAACAGCTTTCGTCTTAATGAAAAAGGAATAACTACTTTATACAAATGTTTCTTTTTGACTACAATTACATCATTAATATTTTTAAACTTATTGCCAGAAAGATTGTCATTTAATTGTTGAGTTTTAATTTCGTCTAAGTCTAATAGGAGGGTTTGATGCTGATTATGATGTACAACAGGAATTCTTGAAAGCATGTCTGCTTCAAAGTTGAGAGAACCCCTATCATAAACAATATCATAATCAAACATTGAAAGTTTAAGAGACCATCTAAATAGTCTACCTATCGGATTTTTGATTTTCTTAAGCCAAACCAAAGCAGCATGATCAGTATGAATAGTAAATTTTTGTCCATGAAGGTAATAATGAAATTTGTCAATGGAATCTATTATGGCGAGACATTCTAATTCAGTTATGGCATAATTTTTTTCATAACTTCTCAAAGTACGGGAATGAAAGGCTATTGGATGCAAAACATTATTTTCATCTGGCTGTTTAAGTACAGCTCCAACAGAAGTGAGGGAAGCATCAACAAAAACATGGCAAGGCAAATTTGGATTAAACAATCTTAAGATAGGTTTAGAAATTAACAAAGATTTTAAGAGTTCAAAGTTTTTCTGGCAATCCTCTGTCCAAACCCAAGGGGTGTCTTTCTTTAACAATTTATTGAGAGGATATCTGATGTGGGCATAATTATTAATGAACTTATTATAGACATTTATGGCTCCCAGAAATCTTTGTAATTCTTTAACGTTGGTTGGAGGCCTAAGTTTCTTAATACTTTCAATATTTAAATTAGCTGGGGTAATAGTGCCATTTTGGATTTCATAGCCTAAAAAGTTAATCTTTTCTTTTGCAAAAACACATTTTTTGAAATTAAGTTTAATATTTTCTTGAGCAAATATGCTAAAAATTTCTTCTAAGTGTTGCATGTGCTCAGCTTCAGATTTGGAATACACGACTAAATCGTCAAAATATTGAGCTACAAAGTTAATTTTATATTTATTTAGGATTTGTTTAAGTATGCGGTTGAAAATAGCTGGGGCATTTTTTAGACCAAATGGTAATCTTGTCCACTCATAAAGGCCAAAATTAGTTGTAAAAGCTAATTTCTCAGTATCCTGTGGGTGAATGGGAATATGCCAATAACCTGAAGTCAAATCTAAAGTTGAAAAAAGTTTTGCATGTCCTAACTTATCTAAAAGGGAATCAATTCTGGGAAGGGGCATACTATCTGTCACGCAAAAATCATTAAGCTTACGATAATCTATACAAAAACGCGTTCGAGCATTCTCGCCTTTCTTACCAACGAGCGTGACAGGGGCAGCATAGGGGCCACAAGATTCTTTAATAATTCCATGATTTAAAAGTTCTTCTATTTGTTTTTTGATCTCTTGTTCATCAGCAGGGGAAGCTCTATACGGTCTTAAACTTATGGGCAAATCTGACGATAACCTAATGCGCTGGGGTTCAATGTTAATTTTACCGATATCATATTTATGCGCAGAAAAAACATTACTATATCTTGCTAACAGACACTTGATTTCATGGTTCTCGTGGACAATCTGCAGAGTATCTGCGCCTTCTGCAGAGGTCGAAGGAACTTGACAGTAATCAACAGTCCTGACAACATACAATGATTGTTTACTACGACATTTTGGCTGCATTAATTTAAGGTTGTTACCTAATTGGGATACTGTATGTTCATAACAATTAATAATAAGTTGAAATTTGGAGCATTCATGGAGTCCCAAAATAATGTAATCCAACTTATTATCTACAATATGCAATTTAACTGTTTTGGTAATTTTTCCGATTTGCAAAGGTACATGAGCAAGCTGTGTGATTTGAAAGTGTCCATCTGCTTGTTGTACTTTGATAGGAATGGTGGGTAAAATTTTTACATTTAAACGCTTAGCTATGTACAGGGGAATTATCGATAAAGTTGATGCCGTGTCAATGACGCATTCCACATGTTTGGTTTTTATGCGTCCGGATACTGAAAATAGTCATAAATCGGGGTCATCTTCTTGCATATCATCGGGATCTTCCCTTTTAGTGATATCTTGTGGATGTCGTACATGTTCGTTGTTTGATGGAATTTTGGCATGTCTAAATTGACATGTGGACATCCAGTGATAAGCATTATATATCCCATTTTGTTCACATAACCTACAAGGAGTAGGAGGAAGGCTTTTTTGGTAATGAGAGGTGTTGGTATGATTTTGGTTAAATGGGCGTTTAATATCCTGTGAGGGGACAATTGAGGGCCGATTATTTTGGAACGCCTGAGGGCGGTGATTAGAATAATATGGCTCTCGAGGTTGAAAAGGGCGAAAATTTTGTTGATATCGATTACCTTGGGGATATTGGAAACGTCCAAAAGGTCTGTTGCCAATATTGCGAGGTTCATAAGAAGTTTGGTGTGAAGGGGGTGGATTGATTTTGTGTACTTTATTTGCTAAATTTAGCCAATCACTGGTGGAAGGTATGGTATGTCCAACAAGAGCAGTTTGCATAAAATTTGGACAACCATCCGTCAATCCTTGAATGATCAACTCAGTCGAAAGACCTAAATGCCTACCTGCTTGAACTTTACGATGGAAGTACAAAGAAATATCATCTCTCGCATAGAATCTTAGATTTGTGAAAGTATTAAACGAAATTGATTTGGGTTCGAGGAAAGTCTCAATAAGTAATTCTTGCAAAGAGTTCCAATCATTTAAGTGTAATCCATCATTGATATAGGTCTTAAGAGCATTTCCTTTTAAGAAGGAACTAATATTTTCCAACTTCCATTGTTCATCTTTAGGTGCATGAGTATTAAAATAACACAACCAAGAAGTGATGGACATACCTTCATCAAAACATACTAAAGACGGAAGATAATTGGGGAAAATTAAATTCGTAGCCTGAGTTAAATTCGATGAACTAGCTTCAGTTTCATTTACAGAGGATTGTTGGTTCATGGCAGAATTAGAGTTAGTATTGTCAGTTGAAATTAAAGTAGCTTGACTACTCGGTGTGTCTTTGTTTACTGACATTTTAACTTGACGTTGTACCAATATAGCAAATTAGATAATGGATAATAATAATTAGAATAATTAAAATTCAAAATCAATTTCCTGATCACAAAATTTTACACAATAGCTCATTAATGATCATATTCAAAACAGTTTTTGAAATAAACTATCAAGTTTAATTAATTCTTTGAAACTATTCAACATTACAAACTGCTAACTCTTGTATAAAAAAAAATCTTTGTTTACAAAAAATAAATTTAATTGGAAACACTTAAAAATAATTAATATGAAAAACTAACATCAGTTAATTAGTAAGCATTTAAAATTAATTAATTAAACAGTGAATTATTCAAATAAAATTCAATTTAAACTTCTACAATTAAAAAAAATCAATATTGCTTAAATTTGAAAACTATTAAGTTTTAAAAATATTTCAAACATTATCAAAAATACACATGGTTTCGTTTCGAAGCATTGACACTGGTCAATGTTTTGACCGTAATCGACGCAGCACACATATCGTAGAAATGCACACAAAAGGAAAATCGAAACTAACTTTCGTCGAGAACATTCATTTCTTGGTCTTTCACACTGATCACGGAGATTTATGTAACTTGCAGAACTTTGATTTCACGAACATTGATACTGGTGAATATTTTGATTCGTATCGAAACAGCACACAAATTGTAGAAATGAACACAACATGTGAATCGAAACTAACGAGCACATTCGTTTCTTGGTGTTTCAGTTTCACTGATCACTTTGATTTCGCGATGGGCAGAGTACTCACTGTTTCGAAGACACTTTATTTTGAAGATGAGGAGTTTAATTTCTCAGCAGGTTGAAAAACACACGAGTCGGCGGTTCAGGGCAAGCCGGGAGCTGGCTCCGTACGTCATGGCGCCGCAGGTAACGGTCGCTTTCGTTTCTGTAGGGCGCTTCTGGAGTCGCTGCCGTTGCAAGTTCGAATCGCCCATGTTTGTCGAAGCGGTCGTCGCATCTTCTAAAAGGTAGACGGGCTTCTGTTCTTTCGGAGCTTGAACGTGTACTGGTGTTTGCGGACATCAACTTTCGGTTCGGCTTTCTATGTGCCAGGAACTACGCAGTAGGACTCATTCTCGGCAACCGGCTTACAAATCCGTCGGGATCGGTAATGAACGATAGTTTTTCACGGCAGGAAGCCTCCTAGGATGGATGCGTTTCAGTTCCAGAATGGTATTCCGGTTGGCCGCTTATCGCTGTACGTTGGCTCGGACATCTGCTGGATTAGTGTTCGGCTAGCAAGGCTATGGGAAGCTATTTGCGCTAAAATTCGCCGTAACAGGACTTCAATCGCTGTCGACTTTTTGAAATGTTCCACTGGGTGGTCATTTCATTAGTTTAATTGCAGTCATGACTATATTAATCCATGATTGGGCCGAGTAGATTTCACAGAAACATGTTTATTCAGAGAATTAGCTTACATCCTTTCGTGTCGGCAGCCGAACACCAAGTGTCGTGAGATGGGGATTTTTCATATTACCAAGAGGGAAAATGGGGAATTCGTATCGGTTCGGAAGCACAGTCGTTGATTGGTAGGGATAATCTTTTAGGGAAAAAGTGAGTTCTTGGAATAAGAGAGAAAAGGCACAGATTGTGCTTAGTTAATTTAAGGGATAGATGTTAAGGGATTTTAAGAGGGGTTTTACAAGGGGTCAGGATTAGAAAAGGGGGTGGTTATAGGAATTTTCTTTCATATATATATATATATATATATATATATATATATATATATATATATATATATATATATCAAATAAAAATTCTTAATTCTTTTATATTTAAATTGTTACGAAATATATAGCTACAAAGGCACGTTCTATAAAACCTTGGAAATATATATTTTTAAATATTTCTTTGTGCACCATTTCTAAAATTCTTAAAACCATATATAAAAAACTTCAGAATATTACAAATCTTAGACTCGGGTGCATATCTTGAGGAAAAATAGTACTTATATATAAATTTTCAGCTTTTCATACATAGGTGTTTTGCTATCCACAAACAGGATCTTTCTTTTATTATTATAGGAAAATGCAAAAATTCGATGTCCTATTTTCCGTTTCATATTTAATCACGCCATATATTTAATTTTTTTTATACTTCAGAAAAGTATTTTGTAATACTTTGGATCATATCACACCTTGATATCTCGTAGTAAAGAAAATTAATTCGACTTTAAAAAAAATATATATTTAAATGGTCTTCAAGAAAGAACATTGCTAAAAGTAAAACAAACAAAAAGTGTACAGTGTGAAATTATAAAAAAGCTATATTTAACAAGACTTGAAGAATTTGTTTTATTTACTTTATAAGTGGTATTAAAAAAGTTTTAGGTTTACTTATAAATGTAAGTATTTTTTCGCGTAGAACAGTACAAAAAAAAAAAAGTATTCTATCTGTAAAAGTATTCTATCTCTAGTTTAACCCTCTGACGGTGCTGAACGACTTAATTTGCTATGGGTTTCCAGTTTTTCTAACTATATACATAAATTTTGAATTCATAAAAATATTCGATGTTGAAATGTTTTTTGAATCTAAAGCATTAGGGTGCTTCATTGAAGCTATATAATTATTAAAATAATAAAAATTAAAAAAATATTCATAATATACATGCATTGGAAATATTAAGTAAACTATTTTTAAGAGAAAACAACTTTACTAATTTTAACCGCTCTGAGGGTTAAGAACATAACACGTGCAACACTTGTCTTAGCGTAACTATACAAAAATGACGTCAAATGGTTTCAAGTGTTTAGAAAATATTCCTACAAAAAGAGGAGATTTTTTTATTAAAAATCTTTATTTAATAGATCTACAATATTTGACAATCTCTTTAAATAATTTCGTGATTTTGGCATAGTACAGACAAATCAGAAATAAACTTCATTTCGAGTTATAAAAAAATGTAAGATCACCCTTTAAATGAAAGTAATTTTTAAAAAAAATATTATTCGAATAAATTTTCTTTAATCTGGAGGTCGCTTACATGTGTTTTCAAAATAATAAATGTTATAAATTCAAAAACACTATTGACAACGCAATTATTCAAAAACTGCGAAAAATTTTAAATTGGAAGAAAAAACGCACTATTTAATAGCTCTTGGAAAAACTAATTTCGTTATAGAAAATTTGTAATGAAAAAAAAAGTTTAATCCGAACATATTATACAAAAGACCCGCTTAATTTACGAATACATTTTTAAAAGTAAAATACGTCTTAAATATTATCTTACTTATATTTTTTCTTTTTGTAAAAATCATGCCAAAAAAGGAGAAATTGTGAATTTATTCATTAACTAGATCAAATCAAGTCTTGATCAGCATAATTTTAAATTAATACAATAATATATTAATACCAAAACTGCCAATTTTGGTGACAAGGTTAGTGCAAACATTAATAAAATTCCTTAGTCACGTAGTTAGTATCTCTGTTAATAAGGCTTTTACAGTGATTCTGTCAGTGCATCTCCTACATCCATGGCAATAACTCATCTTTTTTTAAATATTACATAGGGTAAGGTAGGAAAAATGGGTTTTAAAACTCTATTTTTGACGTTCAAATTCCAATTGTTGTTTTGAAAAAAAATGTAAAATTACAATTGTTTTATGAAAACGTTTACTTATTTATTGGAAACGTAATCGTATATTTTTATTTAATTCTGAGTTTTTTAATAATTTTAATAATTATTTGTCTAAGGCAATATATTTCGATACATAGATGGAGTATTTTTTTTTTTATGTAATGGAGTAAATTTTTTTTAATAATGCACAAAAGACATTATTAAAAAGTATTTTAGTCAAATGCACAAGTAAATGAGTCTATTTTTTTTAATTTTAAATTGAAATATGTTCTTTTGTGTACAGTTTACTTCGAAAAAAACAGGTATTAACTTCATGATATCAACATATAAACAGTGTTAAATATTGCAGTTAACGCTTATCATTTAATATCTTTGAAATTCATATTTTTGTAGAAAAATTGCACATTCGCCGAAGATCGTTAAATTTTTACGAATTTTCTATTTTTTAGTTTTAGTAATTAAAAAACCTATTTTTCAAACTTTGCAAAACATTGAAAATAAAGATAAATTAATTCGAATGTTTTCTAATTTTTCGTTGGAATGTAAAAGGTTTCTCTATTAAACAAACACAAAAATATTGGTAAATAATGCGACTTTTATAATTTTTATATAGAAGACTTCATACACCAAATTATCACAAAAGTTTTTTTTTTGTTTATTCAAACAAACTTACACTGTCGGACTTGAATTAAATCCCCCAGAAACGTTTTTTTTTGGCTAAAATGTACTCCATTAATCGAAGTAAATTTTTTTGCAAAAGAACAATATCGAAATACGAGTTTAACTTCGCGTAATTTAATATTTAATTTAAAAAACCCCATTTTACCCCACCTCCTTCATCTACTTACCCCTTCAATTAAATTCATTCTGTAATGGGTACTAAAACATACAATAATAATCGTAAATTTAATCGTTTTACATATAAAATATTTTTTAAAAAAAGTCAAATATTTAAATCGCAATGCGTGTTAATAATTTCAATGAATAATTTATTTCGCTTTGTCTGTAGTATTGCATTTTGACAATAATAATATAGCTAAAAAAATAATATTTTCACTGAAACTGCTAATAGTAATAATTTAGAACAATAAACTATATCTAACTTTTTATTACCTATTTGTTATAAACATTTTAAAACAGCTTAATTCACCTGAGGTTAAGAATAATAGACAATTAAAGAAACAAAATCTTCAAATATTGAAATTAAATTTAAAGAATTGGGCGAATGCTTTCGATTCAATGAGAATAAAAAGCTTCGACATTTTTTCATATCATAAATGGTTATAAACAGATCGTTCGTCTGATTTTGTCTAATTATGCAATTTCTAGGGATTAATTTAAGAATTTAGTTTTTGTAAACACTTCAAATGTTAAAAAAAAAGTTAATTATTTTTATAATATAGTAATTTACATTTGAAATACAATAAGATTAGTACTTGATGTACTTCTGAAAGTAATTTTTTATGAGCTTATTGTAGTCATTATACATTTATGTATTCTATTTTTCATAAATAGATAAAAGTTTGAATGAACAGTATACCCATAGTTACGGAAAATTTAATATATATTTTTAATTTAAACGTTATAAATTAAAATAAATCTTCCAAGAATTTTTACTGTAAAACAATGACGTGCTTTATAATAGTTATTTTGAAGTGAAATGCAGCTGAACTTATACAACGAGTAATACGTTATATGCGATACAGACACTGTTAAAAATGCATTATTGTATTTGACGAATTTTTTGTCATTTTTGATGAAACAGACGCTAAATGCTCCGATTAAATCTAAGAAAATTCGTTTTGTATTTTTTTAACGAAATGCATTTCGTCAAAAATAAGGTCGATTTTAAATCGTCTAATAAGTATTCAATATCGATACATTCGATCCGACTCGAACCGAGGACCTCTCGTTCCAGAGTATAACACTCTATCCACTCATTCAAGAAGTGACTGACAATATATGCACAAGAACCAAAGATGAGATGATTTCCCCCTAAAAGACCTAAAAAGAATCTTAATAAATGACTTTCGTTCAAAGTTTGAGGATTCTTATTTCGTCAGAAGTCACGTGACTCAATGACGAAACGATTGTCAAATGTAACGAAAATGGCCGTGACGATCGTAGAATTCTCAAAAGACAATCGCAGAATTCTGAGAGTGAAAGTTATTTATTCGTGAACTGTGTTGAACATTGAAAAAAAAAGGTACTTAAAATGAGTACCTGAACCTACTCGTTTTTTTTTAGTTACAATTGCATTGTAAATGAGCGATGACGTACTCAAATTTAAGCAATCGTACTTTCGCAAAAATGAGCAGGGTGATTTAATATTGCAAATATCAGCTTCTATTTAAACCATCTTAACAAAGCGACCTGACAAACTTAAAATATTTGTTCAGAAGGTGGTTTTCCACATTATTTTAAGTCGATTGCTTAAATGGAAACTGAGAAATTACAACTCAATTACCTTACTTCCCATTCTTTTGACACACCTTGTTAAAAAAATTCCGTTTATAACCTCTTCACGTCGCCTTGGTAGCTTAACATATAAGGCTCTGTACTACAGTGCCTGAGAGTCTGCGTTCGATCCACGGTAAGTCGTGGTTGTAATTGTAGATTTTTATTAAAATTGATTTATGAAGGCAGCCTATGTCGGGTATCGTATGCGCTTTATTAATTTTTACTCATTCTTGAGTTCGCGTCTTTCTCAAAATTGAAACTTATGTATTCGGAGCCATGATAAGCATCGAATGTTACTCAAAAATGATTACATTTTACTTATTTTTGAATACCCGTTTTTAACAGTGAAGCAATAGAATATTTTAGCTAGAGAACGGCAAGATCAAATTGAAGAAGTTGTTAAGGTTAAAATAAAGACGATTTCAATTCATCATTGAATATATTTGAATGCGCTGCAACTGAGTAATAGGTTCATTCAGAAAACAATATTAAAAAATACAATAATTTTATAAATATAATGGTAAAACCTAAGGAAAATATAATATTTATAGTTACATTTAGTTTCCACCTAATATTTAAAATCATGATCAGTGGTTCTATTAGCAGTAAAAAAATATTCAGGTACTAAACGTAATTCAGATATTACTACATGTTTCGACACGTTTGTTAATTGTGGAATTAATAAAGTCATGTTCATTTATTAGACTTCAAATAGTAATGATGATATTTCAAATGACATTGTTTCACCAAATTCATTATTCTTGGGTAATACAACCCTTTTAAAAATGTGAGTAAACAGAAATTAAGCCGTCAAGTTTAAAATTCTATTGACAAATTTGTCAAGAGAAAAAGGGAAACAAAAACTAATTAATTGCATTATTCATGGAAGAATTATGTCCTTTTTTTTATTTACAAATTGGTATTAGATACACATGTTTTAATTAAATTTTAGCTCTATGCAAGTGTTACTTTCAGAAAGACTTTTTTTCCCTTTTGAATCCTTCTGGTTTTCCAACCAAGCTATGGGATCTATCTGGCTTTGCAATAAATCTGCGAAATGTAGTTCGATTACTGCGATGCGATCGGTGCGCAGTAAAAACCAACGCGCATCTTGAGCTGTCTACTTTTGAAACTGATATATTTACTTATCTGGTTTATTGCAACCGACTACTACTTTTGAACCACAAAATAAATAGCATCAAGCTTCTTTGGAATGTGATGACTTCGTCTACTGATAGATCTATAGATCTGTTGGAAAACTAAAACTAAATAACATTATCTGAAAATCGAAAAAAAGGGATTTATCTGGTTTCGAAATTAAGACGGCTCTAATAGACACAGATAGAAGGATTCCAATTACATTTTTCTTTTCAAAAAGTACAAGTTTCATCCATGCAATAGATCAGCGAATTCACAATGGTGACATTTGACCACGAGTGGTTAGGGTTGGGAACTACTGATACCGATAAATGTCTACGATTTTTATAAAATATCACACGATTAATTCGCAAAGCTCTTTGTGAAGCCGTACTCGCAAAAGACGCATTTTCATAGCACAAGGATAAAATCCTTCTGCCAATGAGGCGTGTTTCCACTTTTGATTTCATTCCCATCTGAAGTCTGCACTTTAAAAAAAAAATCAAAATAAATCTTATACGGTAAGTAAGGATAAAATACGTTATGGGGTAAAATGGGTATATTGAAAATTAAATATAGTGCTTAATTATATATTATGATTTTATAAAAAAAAAACAATACTTCAATAAATGTAGTACATTTCAGTACAAAATCTAGGTGATTTAAATGGAGTCCAAAAGTCGATTTGTTTGAGTTGACAAAAAAAACTTACGTTAGTGTGATGCGTGAAAACTTCTATATGCAAACTAGAAAAGTGTTCAGTTTTTTTAAAAGTTAATTTTAATGAAATATACTAGCGTGCCCTTGCGAGAATTCTAGAATTAACAATTCCTTTCCTTGAAATCACGTCACGTTGCGTGTTCCGTGACGTCAGTATCTATGACAAAAATACCTCTCCTCATTGGAAAATCTGTGAAAAGAACATCAGGTTCAAGAACATGCTTTGTTTTCCCTCAATGGTAAAATATGTATTCCATTTTCTTTCGAATCGCAATAGTATGTCGACATCAAATGAATCATTTCCAATTATCTTCTAAAGGGAGCGAAAATTATATCTTTATTATCTTAAATTATATGTTGCTTTATATAAAGCATTGATTTTAAAACGGGACTTCTACATAGGAAAACCATAACAGAAATCCCCTTAAAAAATGAAGCGATTCTTATTTGTGTTTCTTTGGCGTTACTTTTTAAAGTGTGACGCTATTCTTTCTAATGGGACTTTTGCAAATCTTCCATACAAAATGTTTACAAAGTAGGTTCTAAAACATATAGATTTTTTTCGAAATATTGAATTAAATAACATCTAATTTTAAAGGTAATAACATGTAGCAATACGGTGTAATTCTTTGATAATAGTTAAAAGAATGCATATTAAATTAAAAAACTTTGTTCGCCAAAACCCGAAACTCACCAAAGCTAATACATGTTTAAACATCTATATATACATTGGTCGCCAAAATATCTCGCAAGTGTTTAAAAATTTATAAAGTTTCGTAAACACAATGAATTATATTCTTTACATATCTGCGAAAAACAGACTCCATGGTTAAAAAACGATAAATATCAACTTCGTATTTAACTTCCCACTTTTTAGAGCTACAAAAATCAATAATTTATATAACAACACCCTTTTGATAATTGGTTTAATTAAAACTATTGTATCTTTTGCTCTGTGTTAGTATGGAGGATTTCATCGCCAAGACGGCGACATCTCGTGGCATCCGTAAAAATCTCGAATCATATATCGAAAATTATATTTATCTACGGGATAACGTCATGTGCATAGAGTTTATTAAAAGTTTTACTACGCGCGGTGTTCAATTTCATATCTTTTCAAATACATAAAAAAGTTTCCAAGACAACGGAGGCAGATCAATTTGAAAAGAAGGAATTTTTTTTATGAATGAATTTAAAATGAATGAACTCTAAAGCTGTTACCAATCAATGGTTTTTATCCCTAAAACTGAATTACAAACTATTTTTTCAATTATTTTACAACTTTTGGGGGATTTAGTGTTCTGAAAATACGATTCGTCACTGGTCCGTGAAATTATCTTACTTTGAAACCCTACTTTTTAGAATGCGTCGCGTGCAAGAACCGCAAAAGAGATCTTTACTACAGAAGTAATAAATAGGATTTTTGACGAATAAAATAGTTTAGTTCGATAGAAAATCCAAAATTAATTCCATGATATAATAATTTAATTTTTAGAAAATATGAACAAAACATATTTTGAATGCTTGCCCTTCAGTTTTACATTTATTTTTATCTAATCGTATTCTGTTTGATAAAGTTTCCAATTATTATATTAGTTTAGGATCTCAGAAAAAAAATAAGGCAATTTCATAACACACACAAAAAATATATAAATTTGATCTGAATTATTGCTTTAAATAATTTTTAAGACAATTTTTTTCGAAAGTTTCAAAGCTTTACATCGTTTCTGAAAATCTTCCTACCAACTATTTAATATATTGTTTCGATTGCAATGATACTTAGATCTTATTTGAGTAGTCCTAAATAAAAATATATTTTATATGTGAACAACCTTGGTTTAAAAAAATACCAGCATATTTATTTTACAATTAAATTTGGCTTTAAACTGGTTATATATAAACTTCATGTTTGAAAATTAAAACTTATTATTACAATCTTAAGAAGACCATATCTGCTTTGGTATATTTACTTATCATTTAAGAAAATAATTAATGTCAGTGTTTGAATTGTTGTTTAATCGTTTAATTCTTTCTACTCCAAAGTTTTTTTTATCGTAGTAAAACATATTTTTTATTGTACTTTCTAGTCATCAAAATATGACACCTAATGTTTTACACAATGTTTTGCGTCAACAGATTGCGTTCTACGCTTCCTATTCACGTATGTGGTTACCATGGAAACAATTAGTAAGAAAGTGGTTTTAGCGTGAAATCACCAGGAGCGATAGGGTTAACACTTTCGCGATATTTCCTTGCTTTTTAATGGACTATATTAACTAAAAACATCTAAATGGATACGTAAATTTTTTTATAGTTAACCTAACATGGATATTTTGCAAACTAATACAAGACATTTCAGCTATTTAAATATAAAATTAACCATAAAACGGCTTCGCAGCTGTAATAATTTATTTTAATTCAAATCGATAAAACAATACATTAAGATCTATTAAAATGTATGGAATAGCACAAAATGTAGTGCATGTGATTAATATTTTCGAGTTCGTGCCTTTCATTTTAATATTTAAAATTATTCCTCACACTTGACACGCATAACAGTTTAGTCGATTTGTCATTTCTTTGTCTCGACGTTTCAATGACACTTTTTCTTTCGACAACTGTAAATCATGTCAGATTTTTTTTTCTCTTCAAAAAAAGTCTGCACTTGAAGAAACTGAAAAAAAAGAATGTCATGTCAAATTTCTGTTTCTAATATTGGTTTCTAAGCAACAACATTCTAATATATCAAGTTTGAACAGCTAGCGCCATCTAGTGGGAAAACTAAAAACAATTGTTTTTTTTATACTTCACAACTAAATCATTCACAATTGAATTATTTTCAGAATAAAATTAGTTGATGCTCACATAAAAAATGTGTAGTTGCATAATTTTGGAGACCTAAATTCCCTTAAAAAGTAAAAAATATCCAATTTAGGAACTGAAAACTGCAAACAAGTCAACCTGTTATCTTATTCGATTGCATTACAAAAAAAGAATAGAAAAATTCGAATGCAAGTAAACGATATTATTTATTATAAAAAATCGTTTGCTTTTTTTTTATATAAGAATCTTCATATTAACTGACGCCATCATATCCGCACTCATCCTGTAATTATGGTTACGTTCCCCGACAAATTTAAAACTTCGCTTTTTCTCGCCTAAATTCTTCTTTTTGTTTCTTTTTCTTTGTGCCATGTTTCTTTTATGCGTTCACGCTACGCTGCCCACGACACACAGGCGACGGCGCGAACATTTCCAGCTGCCATTGACCACAAATTGCGGTCTAACTCGTAAGAATTTTTAACAAAGTTCGCCATTTTCTTTTATGTTTCTTCAAAAAAAAAAAAAAGGAATAAATTTCGCCCACTTTGGAATGCGGAAAAACGCTTTTAACAGGAGTTGTATGCTTCAATGAAAAGATTTGGAACTTTGTAACTTTTTTATTTTCTATTAGAGTAGAATTCTTTTTTTTTCATTCGAGTTTTCTGAATAGAGGAGAAAATTACAGTAATCGGAAGGGAAAGAAACCGCAATTTTAAAATAGAGCTCCGTTTTTCCAAAAGGATTTCAGAGGACTGCAAGTTGCTTCTTTTTGTCCAAAGTGAAAGAAAAACAAACTGTTAAGGAAACACTTTATAATAGTAGTAAGTAATATAACTTAAACCTATTAAAAGTTTAAACAATAAAATATATTGCCAACAAGGCCCTTCCCTGTTGGCAATATAATTCATTTTGGGCAGTGGGGGATTAACAACCCCCCCCCCCCCCCCCCCCCCCCCCAATGTTGGTAAATTCCAATGGACTTGGCAAAATCACAAATCTAGTTTTTCAAATTTGTGAAACATGTGGCTTTGATTATCAAATGAAAATAAGGCTTCACTTTTATAAAAAAAAAGCCACATCTTTCAGAAGTCTGCCAACTAGGTTTGTGATTTTGCCAAATCGACAGGAATTTGTCAACATTCTCATTGTCCGAGTACACATGAAAAATGTGGGGGAAATCATTGCAAAAATCTGTAATATTTTAATACATTTTACATTTTGGGTTAATAATTTTCCATCTACTTGACAAACTTGTGAAACATTTGGCATTTTTTTAAAATAAAAAAATATCACTTTGAAAAAAAGACCAAATGTTTCACAAGTTGGTAAGGCGTTCAGCTACTAATCAGAGGATTGGTGGTTTGAATCCGTGCAATGGACTTGTCATAGAAAAGTAAAAAAGTAGTGATCTTGCGATCGGAGGGTTACCAGCTTCGCTACAAAAATACTAGAAAGTCGTCCAGAATATCCAACAAATTATACTGGCGTGTATACGGGACTGGTGCACGATACATCTGATCGGGGTCCAAAGTCCCGACGTCTATTGAAGGCGTTGGGTGCCAGTTCAGGTGTTTCCTCGTCATCTGACCATGGTTCTAAATTAACGAGGTGCATGTATAAATGTGTGTATGAATGTGTGTGTATTCCCGGGTTTTTCCTTCGAGATTGACCCCGAACCGTCGTCAATAGCCCACTGTGCAGCTCTAGTGCGACGTTAATTAACAAAACCAGCCAACTAGGCTTGTGATTTAACAAGACAAAGAAATTTACTAACATTCTTTCGGCCCGCGTAGACAGGAAAAATGTTGTAGAAATTATTCCAAAATTTCAATAAATTTTACTTCAGGTCGGGTTGGCAATTCCCTATCTAATACTAATTTTACTCATCCAAATGGGAAAAACATATAAATTACCAGACTCTAAAAAAAGTCGGTAGTTTAACTCTAAACAATTTGGTAAAAACCCATATTTGACTTGGCAATTTTATGACTTCCCCATCCCCCCAATCATAAGCCCTAGCTATGACCCTATTGCCAACTCAAATATAGGTTTTTACCATGAAATTTACAACTTTTTTAGTGTCTGGTAATTCACCAATTTTTTCCCTTTTGGATTTGAACTATTAATTTTGGATGAGAAATTGCCAACCCGACCAGGAGTAAAATTTATTGAAATTTTCCAGTTTTTTGCGATGGTCCATGCTTATTATTACATTCAATGATACAAACGTTCATTTATTGATAATAGCTCACTGTTATTACATTCAATGATTAAAACTACATTTTAATGAATGATCTGTTCATTCATTCACTGATCTGCTATTATTTCGATGAATCAGGACACTTCTCATCCTGACGCTCTCGATGATGTACTCCAATATTTTCCATGGTTACTCGAGTCGTTAGAATGTTGATAAATTCCTTTAGATTTGGCAGTATCACAAACTTATTTGGCAAACTTGTGAAAAATTTATCTTTTATTATAGTAACACTTCTTACTTTCATTTAAACCAATATACAAATTTACCAATTAGGTTTGTGATTTTGACAAGTCTATACAAGAATTTAACAACATTGGGGGAAGTTATTAATCCCACTACCCGGAATGATATTTTCTTTTTTAAAAAATTAATATTTTTAACACTATTTCACTGAAATAAAACTTTAATAAAAACTTTTTAAAAATACTTTAATAAAAGTTTACAAACTACGTTTTTCTGTGTAAAAAGGCATGGTGTAAATAAAATCTGTAGTGCTCAAATCTCTACTTTGGATGTGGTGTAAACGAAAAGACTACATAGATACTAGATTAGTCATGTTATTTTAATCATTTAAACGTGGGTCAAAATTGGGATTCGATGTTTCAAAACTGTTACAAGGATGAAATGTAGATTCATTTAATAAATATTGCTAATAAATATAATATTTATTATTATTATTATTAAATAAATATTTAATAAATATTTAGAAATTAATATCAAAACGAAAAATATTCGTTTTAAGAAGTGTGTAAGATCTCGCAGGAAACAAATTAACTCAAAATTACAAAATACATCAGTTTTAAACGATAGTTCTTTCATTAAACCCTACCAGCACACGATCGAAAACCCGGGAACGATGCCTCGTATTTTTGAACCATGGTCAGAAGACGCGGACACCTGAGCTGCCACCCAACGTCTTCAATAGACGTCGGGTTTGGTTAGTTAACGTCGCACTAAGCTGCACAGTGGGCTATTGGCGACGGTTCGAGGTCTATCTCGGAGGAAAGACCCGGGAACACATACACATTCATACATGCACCTCAATATTTTATAACCATGGTCAGATGACGAAGAAACACCTGAACTGGCACCCAACGCCTTCAATAGACGTCGGGACTTTGGATCCCGATCAGATTTATCGTGCACCAGTCCCGTATACACGTCGTTAATTTTTTGTGGATGTTCTGGACGACATTCTAGTATTTTGGTAGCGAAGTTGGCAACCCTCCGATCGCAATATCACTACTTTTTACTATTCTTAGTCTAGTCCGTCGCACAGTTTCGAACTGGAAACCCTCGGATTCCCAGCTGACGCCTTAATCCACTCGGTCACGGAGGCCCCTTTGCATTTAGGAGTGAGAGTGTTGCAGGGTTAATAGGTGTTATGAGTATATAATGATTGAAATTCAATATAAATCACCTCATATTCAATATAAATTTAAATATATTTGGACCCCAATTTTAATGTACTTTACCCAATGCAATTTGTATTCAACTGGATATTTCAGTTATATTGACCCTCAGTAGTCATCCGGGGATCAAAAGCTTTCCCCGCAATGCTCAAAAATGTCGTCATTTTTGAGGAAACAGATGCCTGCGAAATGCTACAATTCAGCATTTCGTCAAACTAAGAAAATTTATTTCGTTTCTTTTTTTTTCCTCTACGAAATTTACTTCGTCAAAAATGAGGAAGATTTTAAATAAAAAATACTCGACGGCCCGATTAGAACAGAGCTCATACCACCGGAAACGGAATCGAAGTAAATGTCTTTCGTTAAAAGTTTTGAGGATTCGTGTTTCGTCAAAAGTCGCGTGATTCAATGACTAGACTGTTGTCAAAATTGAAGTTGAATAAACCTTGACGGTCGCAGAATTCTTTAAAATGAGAGTGTGATTAACCCAGCGGATTTGTATTCGACATTCGAGAACACACTAAATCTGAACAGGTATATTATAATTTGTATTCTCGTACAGACCGCCGAGTTTTGGCTATCTGATGACAATTAATGTGACACGGAGTACGTGCTGTCGCGCAGACTAAAAAAAAAAACATGTACAGTCATGGTATCAAGATTTGGATCTTTCTGCATATCCATACAATTATGCAATCCTCACAGCAGAAATAAGCCCACATGTGGGTACTTTACTTTTGTGAGATGTCGAACCGGCTGGAAATTCAGGGCACGCGAATAAACCATCATGTTCAGGAAATGTCGAAAATGTAATATCATAATAGCAATCGGTTAAACACAATTCGCTGAGCATACGTTTCAAAAACAAAAAACGATTATCATTTAAATCAGGGGTTCTCAACCATTTTTCTCTCGCATATCCTTTGATAAAACTTTTCATTTATGAGTACCTCTTCCTCTCGTAAACCTTTGTCATGCATCCCTCTATACAAACAAAAGTTTGTTTTTGTAGGCAGGCAGTAATGTTCTTCGGTTTGATGGGAAATGAATCAAACGACTCAAATTAATAACACTTAGAGGCTTTTATATTTTATCTTATCTAATACATTTATATATTTTATTTTAGAAGCTTTCTCCCCATTACTAATATTATACGTATCTCTAATAAGACCGTCACGTGTGGTCCCAGGGACGCGCGTACCACAGGTTGATTTAAATGAAAAACCCTTGAAATTTCTTGCAGTAGGTTGTCTATGTAAAAATTTTATTAAGAAAATTAGGAATTAAACATTGGAACCGTAAAATTATAATGTGAGAAACAGAATTCTCTTAAATATTGGTACAGAGTAATAGGACAAAATTTGTCCTACGGAAAACGGGAGACTTTATTTATTTAATCATACGTTAAAAATGCTTTTTTTTTTACCTTTATCTCAGAAACCAGAACTGCTCTAAAACATAGCACAGCTAATACTCAAACACTTTTACGTGCATTAATATAGACTTTTAAGAAGTATTTTTAATAAATTATTTAATCCATATTATCATATATATTATTTCTCTAGTAAAGAATCCTTTTACGGCCCTTGTACTCAATGTTTTTTAACTTATGAGGTATCAAAAGAAAGACAATTTTGAGGAGCAGTGACGAAACGTACGTTTATCTCATAAATATCAAAGGTTTTTATTTTTAAATGCGTTTAAAATTATTCATTTAAACGTGTTTTTTTAAACAAACCGTTGATAATGCTGCCATCTATGAATGAGTAGAAGCGTTAAACTTTTAATGATTTTTTTGGCAATATGAAATGCGTTAATATATTTCATCCTTACAACGAAAGGGGCGGGGGTGGGGGCGTTGTTCATGCAATAATTATCGCACGAGCATGCTATTCTTTGTAAATACTCAATACTTACTATCATGTAAAGTAATAGGATTTCTTTTTTATTTCACTAAAACTTCTGAGCACTTAGGAAATGGGCAAAATCGTAAAGTTGTTTTCTATAGTTTGTATTTCCAATTACATGTATATTAAATATATTTCTTAATTTTTATTTTATTAGTAAATATAGCGTCCAAGAAACACTCCAACGCTTTAGATTTGAAAAATATTTTAACTTCAAGTATTTTTTATGAATTTAGTGTTTATGTGTATTGCTAGAAAAACTAGAAATCCATGGACGACTTTGCTAGTTTTTTTTTGCCTTGGTGACAGTAAAAAAAAAGTGACCAGGTCACGTTGTGTTGATGACCAAATTAAATCCCACCCCTCTTTCCAAAAACCATCATCATCATTATTGGCTTGACAGTCCTTTATGGGCCCAAGCCATCTCCAAGAGCTTTTGCCATCCTTTTCTGTCTCTCGCCAATAACGTTCCAAATTTTTTTCTTTAAAATCTTAAAATCGACATCGACGCTTCTTTTCAAAACCCCTTACGTTCCCGGGTCTTTCCTTCGAGATAGGTCCCGAACCGTCGCCAATAGCCCACTGGGAAGCTCTAGTGCGACGTCAATTAACCAACCAACCAAAACCCCTTACCTTATTTTTTTTAATAACAAAAAAATTACCTAAAACAGAAAAAAAAATATTATAATAAGAAGAAATTATTAAATCCCAATTTTCTGCACTAATCGGAACTTAAAATCATTACTACGTTCCTTGACTTGCCCAATTTCGGCAATACACCAACGATATAGTTCCTAAAAATTAAACAATACGAGACACCGTTCCCGGGTCTTTCCTTCGAGATAGGCCCCGAACCGTCGCCAATAACCCACTGTGCAGCTCTAGTGCGACGTATTTTAACAAACCAAACCAACCTAAAAATTAAACAGCCTCAATTTTATTTGTGATTCAAACAACAACAAAAAAACATCCTCGAAGAAAAATGCTACAACAGCTGTTGCTTCGCAGCTTTCTCCTAGGAGAAAGCTGCGATGATTGTCCACTGATCTCTAACTGTAACTTCTGGATAGGGCAAGACATTTTGTTGACTTGAAGCCGATATGGAGGCCGCCATGATGGGACACACTTTTCTTGATACCGCAATATTTCGTATATATTTCATGTTAAAATACGCCTACATATATTATTTTTGGGTAAGTTTTTTTTATTTTATTTTTAAACCCATTTTAAATGTAATCTGCTATTAAAATAGGAAGTCATTTGCAAGTCAAAGTAGAAGTAGTTAAAAAGCAAGAGCAAAAACTATCTGTTTGGCAATATAAAAATTAATTCTATAAGAAGAAAATATAATATTTATATATATTTAATACTTCTACAATGCTTTGTTAATAAAAAACAACACTAAATCATTTTTAAAAAAATGTTGGGGCACAGTATGGCAGCTTTCAATTGGTTTCAACGCGCCCGTAGAGGAAACAAAGTTTGAGCCTTCCAGCAGTTACAGTTAGAGTTCAGTGTGATTGTCCCGTCAAAAGGGAACATTGACTTGCCTGACTGCACAGAAGCTTCAAAACGCACGCCCGCTTACAGTAGGCGTATCACCAGGAGGCTGCATATTTATAGATCCGACGGCAATCATCGGCCAAAAGCAGGAAAAGAAAATACCCGGGAATTCTTTGGGAAGAATCATTTACCTTTCTGCTGTTTTGACGTCTGTCGTCCCTGGTAACCGGCTTTTTTACAAGAGCACGCGGCAAAAATATTAAATGACCCCCCCCTCTTCCCCACGCCGGCAATTAAAATTGCATGCGTCAAATCGAAGCCATCACGTTACGGAATTTTGCAGTATTAAATATTTTGTGGAGGGTTTTCTTTTTTAATGGTGCATGCGCATAATTTATATTGAATGCAGCAGTGTCTGGACAATTGCTTTTAGCATAATTAAACAAAGAAAATCGCATATTTATAAGGGAATAATTTTAGATGAAAAATCATTCAATATTTTATTTCCGAATGGAAGACCTAAAACTAATCTGTTGATGTCAAAACGGTTTTACAGAAATTAAATGTAAATTTTCCTATCTTTTTATAAATTCTCCCTTCCCCTTTTTTATATACACATATATATATATTACTAGATTTTATTAAATGAGAATTATAATGCATTTATTTTGCCGTATATTTTAAAATAATTTTTTGTAAACTTTATTGGTAGTTAAATGCATGTGATTGAATTACGTGGAATGTATTGTTACTTGCTAATTTTGATTGATTATTTATTCAAATATCCACAAACTTTATTTAAGTTTGAACCCTCAAGGTATAAAACCAATTCTTTCATTACATAAACTTTATTAGGGTTAAAATTGGAAGACTGCAATGGAATATTTTTGATTTTTTTTAACCATCAGAACATAAATAAAAATGGAAGCTTTATTCGCCTGTCAGCTTTAAGTACTTTCGGAAAATAAAAAGCGTGTTTGTTTAAAGAAAAAAGATTAAAAAAAGTTCGTTTAATTCTGCAACTCGTTACTAAAATGTAAAGATTACTTCAACTCAACAATGACAAACGATTGAATAAAATCTTCTGTTTTGAAACCCAAGATATTTTACGCACTTTAGGAAGAAATGGGGGCGGTCGAATGTAAAAAGTAAGTGCGGAGCTTTTTAAACAAGACCGACATTTTTTTTTAATCTATAAAAACCTTCGAGCATGGATCCTTCATAGTAGAGAAAACATATCTTTGAAATCTCGCTAACATCAAAGTGAGGCCAACATGTATGGCCTCAAACACGCGGTTAATGACGTCATTCCATTCATAAATTTTCGCTGTTACACATTTCCCAATTCATCAGCCAATCGCGAGTATTTTTTAACTCATAATTTTGGAAAGAAGTCACGTGTCTGAGGCCATTTGGTCTGAAATGTTGGTTTCACGATTATGACGTCATATTCGCTCTACTACAGTCCATTCATGCTCGAAGATAAAAACGGTGTGGATCACCACTCCTCATGGAGTCGTATATTAAAAAACGACACCCTTCCAATCCTTATAACTCCAGGGGAAAATATCACATATGGATAAACAATATACCATCGCGTAGAGGAAAGTGAGACGTCTAGAAGAGGCCAATTCTTAACCCATTCACCCCTCTGACATTTATACTCAGTGGCGGCGATTGGGTGCCAAATGTACGGGGGCAACTCAAGAGGACACAAGAAGTGTGTGTGAGGGGTGGGGGCGAGAAAAATGTCGACCATTGACCGTCTGTAGAAGTTGGGGGGGGGGGGGGGTCGGGGTTATGTTTTATTTTTAAGGTGCAATATTAAAAAAGTGAGGGGGCACATCCAAAAAAAGTGCGGGGCAACTGTAGCCCTTGCACCTTCCCGCCCCCCCCCGAATCGCCGCCACTGTTTATACTTTGTGAGGGAGAGTGTAGATATTAACTGCAGTTTACGCTTACTGTCCTATAACTCCACGTGGAATCATCCAATGGAGATAAATGACATACAATCGTTTATAAGAAGGTGGGCTGGGTCAACCAAGCCTATTAGTAGCCCATTCCGCACTCTGACCTTTGTACCACGTGTCGCCCAAAGGTATCTACGAACCAAGTCTTACGGTACAGTGTGGCCTGTACATATACATTTTTTTTTTAAATTTTCGGTAAATTTTATACAATTTCGAACGCATAAAGGCACCAATTTGCAGTCAACATCAAGCGTCCGGTAAATAGACATTGCCATATTTTTCTAAACCTTCTGAAAGTTAAAATATTAATTATTTTATTGGCCGAGATGAATATAAATGACATGCATTATTTTATCCAAATCAAATGAATAAATATAATGCAGGCGAAAGATTTCGCATAAAGATAATTCACTTTAAGAGGCAATCCCCCCCCCCCCCCCCCCCCCCATTCCCCCTCCTGATGATTGATGGCTTTGGATATTCATTGATCAACTGCAATACACCCATATACCTAATCCCCCTCGACTCCCCCAAAACACCTTATCACAGAACGAATAATGCATACCAAACAAGCAAAAACAATTAAAACAACAACAACAATAAACATTTCCTTTCGAAATCCATATTCATGGCTCAGAAGTGTCAAAAAGAGATGGAAGCCGGTCCATCATTGCCCGGGAGAAACGACGCTTTCGAGAAAGAAAATACCAAAGAGGAACCCCACCAAAGGGGACCGTAATCAAAACCCAAAGAGTGATCCATGACATACTAATTTGGGAAGAAATCTCGAAGTGATAGTCATCAAGAACGAAAAAAAAAAGATCGGACGACTCCCATTTTGTCGGGTAAATTGCGAGTATTTACCTTCAGCATAAACAATGAGATATCATTGTTGCCCTCTTCCCCGCGCAAAACCGTTGCAGCGTCACCCCCCCAGGCACCAAGCGATACCCGCTAATGGCCAATCATATATTTCTGCACGGAAAACTGATGGATAATTCACATGCATGAATTAAAGTCACGGGAACATGTGATGGAGTAGATGGATTTTTTTTTATGATTTGTTGATTGTTTGGGGGGTGTGGCGGGTTCATTGTTATTCCATCAACCCCCGAACGGCGTATGCATAATCGGATGGTGTGTGGTGACAAGAGGTTTGAGTTACTTTGTTGCACTCGGCGAGGGTGCACTGCAATCTAAGACCGTGAGCAAAGTTTGTGAGGATTCGGTAAAATGGATACTGAGGGTGGCAGGTAAGTATACTGTATTTTATTGGTTAACATTTGCTTAGAAATTTCCTCTATTGGTTAAAATTGAAGGGTCCAGAAGAACAAAAACGATTAAGGTCCACATTTTGTTGAAATCGGGACCTCAACGGCGTTGCTGAATATAAGGTTGTACTTTTATTATATTAGATTCAGAAACGAAAAAAAAACACTATTTAACAGGGGTTAAATGGCTTTTGTTAATGGTTCATAGTTAGTGTTTTTTTTTGTTGTTGTTTTTAGATTGTCTTTAACATTCATTTTTAAGAAATTAAAAAAAAAATGCACTTGAGTATGTTCTATTCGCTGCTAAAATCACATGCTCACATTTGACGAAACTTTTGTCATTGTTGTTGAAAATAACCCCTGCTATATACTCGGATTAAATATTTTGTCAAACTGATGAAATTCGTTTTGTCGTTTTGAACGAAATTTGTTTCGTCAGAAATGAGGACGATTTCAAATAAATATAGAATGCGCGATTTGAGGCACGGACCTCTCGGGTCAAAGTCCAACGCTCTATCCACTCGGCCAACAATACTCGTTTATATTCTGACAATACAAATATAAGGACTAAACTATGAGCTAATGTACCCGAAAAGGCATCTCAGTAAATTACTTTCATTAAATATTTGAGGATTTTTGCTTCATCAAAAGTCACGTGACTCAATGACGAAACAATTATAAAATATGACGAATGTAGTCTCGACAATCGCAGAATTCTCAAAAATTCTAATTGTGTTTTGAATTCTAATTGTCTTTATTTGTTCTGTACTGCTAATATTCCGTCTGTTCTGCCCTACCCATTGTCTGATCCGTTCCTGACGTCCATACGGATCACACAATGCTGGACGTACGACATGCGACGGCGACCAAGAAAGGGTTAAAGAAGATCAGAATGCTGTGTACATCTACGAGACATAAAACTCAGTTTATCGTTTTCAGCGCAATCAATCCGGATAGACAGTCATCGTTCTCCGGACTTGGACTAGTTGGGTTTGGGCCCAGTCCGCGTTCCTTTCACATTTTTAGTCATTGAAGTTTTGAACGAGTTTAAATAAGTTTCGGAAAAAAAATTTACATGCGTCGTTTAAAATTAAATATTAATTCTTATGTTAGAAACAGAATTTTTTATTGCAGACGTAGATTTTATCTAACAACCCTTATCTACAATCTTTTATCTACAATAGTTATTATTAAAAAGTCTTGCAAAGATAGGACTTCATTCATCCTTTAAGAGTTCCACGAAATTTTAATTATAAGATAACGGTATATGATGGTTGTTTTTTTGATGTGCTAATTTTTTTGTGGAATCAGATTCCCATTTTTTGGTTGTTGTTATGTTTTAATGTTGATGTTTTTACCTTTACTTTGGAATTTTCTAAACAATCCCATAATTTAATTGTGACTAAATGATTACTGTAAAATATGTCTTGTACTCTTTCTTTAATTTTTATATTAATGGCAAATATTACTAAAGAGAAAATACGATCACTTTCTATTTATAAAAACAACCTTATCTATTTTAGTACAAATGTCCTATTTATTTGAATGCTGGGAAACATTGATGTTTTATAAACATTGCCGGTACTTTTTTAGTTGCTGGCGTCGAATTGCAAAATAGTTATTAGATGTATTTCATCATTACTTTAAAAGTTTGTGCAAAAAGTGTGCTAGATCCACCAAATATAAAAATTGGCATTCTATAGGAGTGTTTAAGTACCCATCTGGGTCAAACGACTTTACTTTATTCAAAATGGGTTATGTGTTCTTCCCACACATTCCTTTTAAGCAACGACTTGCAAGAGAACTTGATGGAGTTGTTGGAGATAATAACATGAAAACTATTTCTCCAAAACAACTTTTCACACATTTAAAGTTATCAGAACTGTTTTATGTCTTAAATAGTTGTTCATATAAGCAATGGACAAACTTCATATAAGTTGTTACAGCAATTAATAGTGTTGCCTTATAGTATTATAAAGCACAAAAGAATGCATTATATTCGTTCTTATTATAACAGCCAGTGCCGTTACATAAAAAATATTGGGGGGGGGGGGGGGGGCAATAACAAAAACAAATTTCCAAACTTAACTATTCGAAATTCTCAACTGAACTATTAGAAATCCCCAACTAAACAGTGCTGAAAATTCCCAGTTCCAGCTTATCGACATTTTTCATCTTTTTTTATATATATTTTAGGTAATATTAAACAATTCTCTCACGGGCATTGATTTGTTGCACCCATATTCCAATGCAGTGTCCGTTCTGAGGTCCAATTTAAATGTAATCTTACAAGTTGGACGATTTCTAATCTGCCCTAGCTTTCATTTATCAATAATATTAATTTTCTTCAGGCATAAATTTTCCCAACTCGGGGTTTTTAGAAGTTGAAATTCCTAACTTTCAGGGTTTCCAGATTATTGAGGGGGGGGGGGGGGGGGCAGCTGCAGTTCCATGCTCTGTTTTGTCATCATCATAATATTTCCTTTTAGAATTACGATTGTTTAGAGAAAAAGGAAATGTGTTCAGGCAACCGAATTATACAGATACTTGTAAAAAGGATAAAAATTATAATAACTAGTTTCGATAACATAATAACCTTGAAATTAGCTTGAAACTTCATTGTGACTTAACATTGTGTGTATTAAGCACTGTAAAATACATGCGCATTTTTGAAGAAATATTTGACGATGTTTTGACGAAACAGACGACTGCTGTAAATGCTCCGTTTAAATTTTTCGTCAAAGATTAGAAGTTCATTCGTCAAAAATAACAAAACATTTTGTTATTTGATGAAAACCTAACAAAATATTTCGTCATATTAAACGAAACATTTAATCGAACCATTTTTTACCGTGTACGGAGACTTCCCCCTTTCTGTTGAAAAAAAACTTTTGTTACAGTACATTTCACTGGATTTTCTTTTAAACAAAAAAAAAATACGTTGTTCATTTGAATTAAAATTGTTCAGCTTTCTCTGGAAACAAATTCATTAATTATCTTACTTACGCATCTTAATTAGCACCATTGCAAGCCCAACAAGGCACAAACAAAATACACCGCAGGAATTCTGAATTATTTGAATTGTATTCTGCCGCAAAATCACAGTTTTCTAATTTCAATTAAAGGAAACAGGATTTATCCAATTCTTACTACAAAGGAAAAAATCTTGTATCTGAGCATATGCAAACAAACTCACTTTTGGTCAAGAATACGCTCTAACCCCATTGTTATATTTGAAATACTCTGTTTTTTTTTTTTTTTCAAAACTGATCATTTACTTAGTTTAATGATAAAGTCCAAAATGAAGCATACTAGAATCATTGGAAATGTAACGATCATCATACTATAGTATTTCTGTAGTAAAGGTTCCTTTTACGGTTCTTGTACTCAATGCATCTTAACACACGAGGTATCGAAAGAAAGATAATTTTCAGGACTGTGATCAATCGTACGTTCATCTCATAAATATCAATGTTTTTTTTTTTTATGTGTTTAAAATAATTCATTTAAACGTGTTTTTTTAAACAGACCGTTTATAACTTATGATTTTCTGGCTACAAGAAATACGCTTATGTATTTCACCCTTACAACGAATGGGTGTGAATGGGGTGGGGGGGGGGGGGGCTAGTCATGTGATAATTATCGCACGGGCATGCTAGTATATATTATTAAGTAGTAAAGATCCCTTTTGCGGGTCTCGTACGCAACGAATCTTGTCAGGTGTCAAAAAAAAGGGCATTTACCGGAGCAGTGACGGATCGTACTGTTGTCTCATGAATATATGAATATTTACAAGGTTTTTTTTAGTGCGTTTAAAAATAATTATTTTCCCAAGTAGTTTTTAAACGAGCCGTTTGTAGTGGTGCCATCTATTAGTAGAACCATGAAATTTTTTAAATATGGGGTTTGTTAAAAAAATAATTATCGCACGGGCATGCTATTTTTTTTTGTATTGCTACTTACTTTCCGTTTTCCTTAAAGCATTAAAGTGTTTTTCATGAGAGAAACAAAATATAGGCGCCCAGCATTTACTTAAACTGTGTTCAGTTTTCGAATCAAACTTCTATTTCTAAAAGATAAAATAGGAGCTCCCTCTATCACATCAGCATTATAAATACTATTAGCATTAAATCAACGGCTGCATCAACCCTTATTTTAAACAGCAGTCGGAGAAATGAACAGATGTCCAAAGTTATAATTTTGTACCAGTATCACGCCCCACATTCATGAATGCACTCTGATATAATAATGCCAACATTAATGTATTTACATATCGTTTCAACACGAAAAGGTGCCAACAAATGAGAGAGGGAAGATCATTAGTGATAATAAAAAAAATATTTCATTCGAACTTGTGTATTTGAAGCTTAATTGCAGGGCTAACACAGAAGTCTAGTTTGTAATATTTATATTTGGAATACATTGAAAAACTCCATTTCCATATAGTTTGTTTTTTGCAGTTAAATTATCTGTGTTTACTATGCGCTTATTTTGTATGTTATTAATTATCGAATTGTAAGCACAATAATCTTTTTTTCTGAAGTTTGCTGCCTTATCTTTTTGAACAGCAGAGAATTTTAAGGGAAAAAAATGGAAAAGAATTCAACGCGAGAATTCAGAATATTTTATTTCGTTTAAGTAACCATTTGTAAAAAAAGAACAAGTGTTACAAGTTTGGGAGCATGACAAAATTATCAAACTATATGTTTTTGATGTAGTGTGTTTATTTATAAAAGTGCACTAGCTCAAGCTTATCAGATAAAAAATCCATTATTACTCTGTGACAAATAGCAAAATTCACATAAATTTGGTTTCGATCAATGGAAATAAGACCGATGCGTGTCAAATCTTGAAACAAAGCAAAGGGCCGCACGTCAAACGGGAACAGCAAGCTTATCTTCTTTTTGTTGGTGAGGTTTTCGTTGGCGATCGATCCCTATAAAACCTTTTTGCCGTGAACCGACACAGTTATTTTATTGTCCGGTTTTAGGATAAGGGATTCCATTCCAAAGCAAATTGAATTATGTCGTTGAAAATTCCAACACTGTAAAAAAAAGTATACTTAAAAATGAGCACCTAATCTCACTCGTTTCTCTTTGAGTATAATTGCACAGTAAATGAGCGATGACATTCTCAAATGTGAGTAACCGAATTTTCTCAAAAAGTATCAGTGTTATTAAATGTCACTAATCGCAACTTCTCTTCAAGCTATCTTAATAAAACTTGACAAAAAAGGTTTAGAAACTTCAGAAAAAGGTTTACCTTTGTATTTGATATCGATTGGTTAAATATTAGAAAGTTAGTTATTACAACTCAATTTTTTTACTTTCCATTTTTTTTCTATCATACCTTTTCTTGACAATTCTTCTGATTATAAGACCAGCTAAGTGAAACGGATTGAATACTGCACTGCAGTGCTGGGGATCTGGGTTCGATTCCCGCTAAGACGATATTTCTGCATGCTTACCGATTGAAATTGATTGATATTGTATTACATATAAATGACATGTTCGTAAAATGAGGTAAAGCAGCTTACGTAGGCAAGCATTTACTCATTTTTGAATGAATGTTTTTTTAAAAATTAAAACTTATTTATTCGGAGTCATCATAAGCAAAGAATGTAATCAAAAATGAGTACTCTTTACTTATTTCCAAGAACTTATTTTTACCAATGAAGAAATAGTTTTGTAACGAAAACGATTATTTTTAAATGGTGTGTATGAAGTTTAACTATAAACTTTAACCAACGAACAAAAGGCAAAACGAAATCGATGGCAGACCATTCTCACGCTTGCAATTCAACGCCATTTTACACCCTGCGAAAGTAATGCTACGTGGAACCTGAACACTGTATTGTGACTCTCTTGGCCATAATTTGCCCTCTATTGTATTGCAGCCGAGGCCGTGTGTGTGTCTTGAACAATATGCAGAGAGGCCCGGCCTTGGCCCTAATTGTCCGCGGCCTATCGCAAAAGGATCTGGAATGTCCAGTTGTCGAACAAGGCCCCCGCGCGAAAGTGAAGTCTCACCGCTGTATACTTACCGTGGCGACTTGATGAGTGCTGAGAAAATAGAGAATTTGGTTTTTTACTGGGAAAACGGCACAAATCGTGGGAAGAAGATAATTGTACTTTGAGAATGAGGGCTCTGAATTGTTCGAGGAATTCCAGTGGCATTTTATGTTTATTTGGGTTTTTTTAGTAGAAACGAATCAAATACTGTGAATCATAATAATAAAAAAAAACATATAATTTTAAGTAATATTATTAAGAGTTTAAAATGGTGATATGAAATTCGCAGCGCTTTGGGAATTAGAGTTTCTAGTTTTCTGGGAAATTCTACTGAAATTTTTTATTGCACAATAATGGGAGGAAATAATGAAATACCGTGACTAAACAAAAGAAATTTAAATAAAAAAAGCGATTAAAAAATTCTGCGTGTCCCCCTTTTATTAAAAAGTTTATATTGCTGTAATGATGCTAATTTATGACGTAAACTACACTGTAAAAAAAAGGTGCTTAAAAATGAGTAAAACTGGCGTATGAAATACTGAAATGCAAGTAACAGTGCTACTAACTCAAAAAGTAGCAATGTGATTTAGTATTTCTAATATCAGCTTCTGTTCAAGCGATCTTAATGAAACCTGATGAACTTACAATAGTTGTTCAGAAGATAATTTTCCATATATTCATTCTTGTATTTTCTGCATATATATTCATTCTTTTTTCAATTCTTGTATACTTTTACTTGATGTCTGTTTTAAAAAATTTATTTGAGGAAAAAATAAATACAGTAAAAAATAAACTTTTTCGTAATAACTTATATTATAAAATTGTAATAAACTGTACAAAAAATGTTAATGATCTAAATTTAATGAAATTTAAATCACATATAAACTAAAACTATCTGCTTTAATTAGTTTATACTAACCATCTTACCATTTAGAACTAAACACTCCCAACGTGCCCGTGGGTTAATTATCGCATACCCCCCCCCCCCCCCCCCCCACACACACATTCACGCACTCACCCCCATTTGTTGTAAGGGCAAAATATAATAACCTATTTCTTATAGCCAAAATATCATAAAAGTTTAAAGCTTCTGCTCATTCATAGATGGCAGCATTATCAACGGTTTGTTTAAAAAATAATTTTTCCTGAAAATTATCTCTTGAGGGCCATAAAAGAGATGTTTAATACAGAAATATTATATATGATCAATTAACTAAATAAAAAAAATTGCAGTATTTATTATTTGTAAGTATACAAATATTCAGATACCCTTATCACTCTTTACATTCACATACACCTTAGAATAATGTGTAAATCTATTCAGAAATGGCTCTTTAAATTCGAATGAAACAGTAATAAACTTCATTGCTAAAGACGTCTCGTACAATTTAATAAATGTAATTTCATAGGATAGTTTATGATTCAAAAGAGGAAAGTCAATAGATATTGTTTTACAAACCTTTTGAGAAGCGTGAATAAATATATCTTTTAAATAATAATTATTGAAATAATATTTTGATTCAACGTACAATAGCTATTTAACATTTATAATGATTATTATAAATGTTAAATAGCTATTGCACGTTGAATCAAATATTATTTCAAATTATCGCTAAATATTATCGCAAAACATCCACTTTCTCTGCATGTAAATGGTTGATTATATATATATATATATATATATTTATATATATATATATATATATATATATATATATATATATATATATATTATACTCAAAATGTTTACCTGGATCTAGGTTTTGAAATTTTCCATTTAGTTTTTTAAAACATATTTAGAAATGTTGCATAAACAAACATCTTAAAAAAAGTATATACAAGTTCCGTAAAGGGCCTTTGTAGCTCAGTCGGTGGCGCGCCGGTTTGCGGAACAATAGGCCGCAGATTCGACTCCCAGCGAAGGTCTACTTTTTTTTTTAATCTATATGTCTTAACCATAATTCTGTTTAGTAATTTCTAATACCCAGTAACTATTTATAAACATAAAACTTATCAACTTCCTTTACGTTTGAATATAAATGAAATTTATATCGATACCACTTAACATTTATCCAATTATAATTTTTTTAAACAATTCCATAATTCTGTTTAGTAATTTTTAATACCCCATTTATATTTCAATGACAGGAAATATCCAGAAAGCGCATCGGGAAAAATCAGCGCTCGGCCCTTGACGGCGCCTCTGATTGACGCGAGCGACATCGATTCGACGCGGACAAACAACGGTGTCAGTCCCGCTGTCAATTACTCCGAGCGACCGCTGACACTCGTCGACGAATCTGACAGCCGCCAGCCCGAATATGGATGCGGTCTCATCCCCCACCCCAACGATCGTCTGCGCTGTTATAAAATGTGGTTGGGAAAACGACACTTGGCGCAGTGGGAGATCGTTTCCTTGGTGTAGGGGTAAGTGTATTTGGCGAAAATTCAAAATATGATTTTAATTATTAATAAGTACTTTAAACATTTTAAATTAATGTAAGTATGAATTCAGGAATTAAAATTTTTAAATGAAATCAAATGTAAGAGAAAGTGAATGTCATCCTGAGATTTTTCCTTCCTACGTTATTTCAATGGAAACTTCCCTGCTTCCATGCCGATTTTAATTTTAATATTTTGACTTGTGTTTGCAAACTGAGTTATAAAATATTCACTAGTAAAGTGATAACTTTTTCTTACGTGAAACATGTTATATCAGACAATTTTAATTTTTACAAAAAAATTTAAGGATTTCTCTTTTTTTTTTTTCTTTCCTAATTTTTTTTTGGCAGAAAGGTATACACTGTTAAAGAAAAAAGTATCATTGGGACATCTTTAGATAATCGTTTGCATATTACATTATTAAATTATATTATATTAAATTATTAAGATATTATTAAATTATAATAGTTATGCAAGCTAAATACTAAATAATAAAAATTAAGGTCAGTAGAAGCGAAAAGGTGTATAATAGAAATAAAATTAGAAGAGAAAATCTTTGAATTTGTTTTACAAAACATTTAAACCTCTTAATAATTTGTATTCATTTAATTGTACATTAATTTTCTGAGACTTTTCACTTTAAGCAGAGACATTCAGAGAAAGGTATAGGTATAGGCCAAAAAATAAATATAGTTGGAATACCAATTTAATTAATAGTTTAGTAAACATGCATATAAAATGGAATTACCTATATGAGATCTTAAGAATATTAACGATACAATTCGGCAGAAGCAAAATCTTAAAGATTTTTTTTTCTTCAGATTTTAATAGATTGTATTAAGAAAGAGAAGGAGAAAATAATGTGTATCGTCAAGAACTGAACCAAACTTCTAAATTGCAACAACTTTAAAACATACTCTTCAAAGGTTTCAAAGCCAACAAATAGACATTTGTCTATTTGTTGACATTTGTCAAAAGACATTTGTTGACATTTGTATATTTGTTGACATTTGTCAAAAGACATTTGTTGACATTTGTCTAAAAACATTTGTCTAAGACATTTGTCAACAAATAGACATTTGTCTATTTGTTGACATTTGTCTAAAGACATTTGTTGACATTTGTCTAAAGACATTTGTTGACATTTGTCTAAAGACATTCGTTGACATTTGTCTAAAGACGTTTGTTGACATTTGTCTAAGACATTTGTCTAAATGTCAACAAATAGACATTTGTTTGACATATAGGTAGAGATTTGTTTTTGTTCATATTAAACACGTATAATAATGTCAATCGACGACAAAAGATGCCCTGAGTAATTGTATAATCACTGTGTAATTATAATCTAAATAAGCAAATTTTAAAGTTTGGGATCCAATCTTTGGTAAAAAAAAAAAAGAGTATTTTTGGTGTGAAACCAAAATTGAGTCAGTAATGTAAAAAGATGTTTTGTTCTTTATGCACTGTTAAAAATAAGTACTCGAAAATAAGTAAAGTGTACTCATTTTTGAGTACATGCGAGGCTTATAATGGATCCGAATACATAAACTTCAATTTTGAAAAATACATGTACTCAAAAATTATTACAATGAATAAAAATGAGTACATGATTGCCTACATAAGCTGCATTCCTAAACCACTTTCAATAAATATCGACAATTACAACCGGGAATCGAACCCATGCTCAGCACAGCAGTCCAGTGCCTTATTCGTTAAACAACCAGGCGACATTAATAAGTTATAAACAGAAGAAGTGCTAAAAAAGATGCGTCAAAAGAATGGGAAGTAAGATAATTGAGTTGTAACAACGCAGTTTTTATTTAAGCAATCGACATCATATTAGTCTTGTATAGGTGGAGATTACGATGTATTTAAAGTTACATTAAAATGGCGTCATTGAATTGTACTCTATCGACAATCAGAATCTACTCATTTATTTTCATTTTTATTAATTTTTAGTCACATAGGCTGTGTCTTTTATGTGCATAGATTGATTTACAGTTTAATTCCAATCTCTGTGTCGGATTTTCTTTACATAAATATCTTGATGTTTCTTAGTTAACATTTAAAATTGCTTTGAGTTATATAAAAAAAAAGGCAAGAGAAAAGTTCCGTGTGTTAAGTCAACTACCCCTTAATTATCCCTCCTTTTAACGCGGTGACACCAGTCACACTCCCGCTTTTGTTGCAACCCTACATTTGGAGTCTCATCTCGTGAAACTGATTCAAATAATTTTTTTCGACTATTAATCTCATCACTTTCCTTACAATTGACATTATTCAATGAAAATATATTTGATTTATCTACGTTCAAAAGTTTCTATACTTTTATCAACATTTTATCACGGATTTCCACAATCTTTAAAAATAGAGAGTTTGTGTATCGGCCGTAAAAAAAAATTCCTGTTCTATATATAGGCGTCTGGAACTTTATACATATAGTTCTATTCGAAGCCTGAATTTTAATCAAAGTTCTCTGAATGCCAGAATTTTGAAATTTTAGCTAGTTTTCTGTGAATTTTTAAAGTATTTAGAAGTTTTTTTTTGTTGTTTGTTTGTTTTTTAATTTCCATTTGAAAAGCGGTAATCAACACTTTTATATAAAATGTTGTGAAGAACTTGAAATAATTTAAATTGTATCTGTTTATTGTGTGTATTTTTAATTATTTAAAATATTTCTTTTATATTATCTCGTACTTACATTAGCTTTTCGAAATACAACTGGGTTTTTTTCTCCACATTTCCAGTTTGTTTCTGGTTGTTTATAAATAAAGTACACATTACAACAAAAGGGGTTCAATAATTTTTACAGAAAATTCAAACTTATTTTAATAAAAAAATATTAACTCTACTAGTTTCAAAACCAGAAAGATCCATTTTCATAAATTTTATAAGAGTCGCTAAAAACGATTAACAGTCATGTACTTTTATATCTCAGCGCGTTCTGTGGTGGTCACTTGGCATACTCGATACTCCCCCCCATGAGCTCGAGTATATACTTTAGCCTGACTGGTAGAGTATCGCCGTAGCATGCAGAAGGACCCGAGTCCCATACGAGGGTGAATTCAAAATGAGACCAATACTTCTTTTTTTTTAATATAATAGTTTTTAGTTCTAATGAAATTAAACCTACTTTTATAAGAAACATTTATAAAATTGTTCCTTTTTATGTAGTATTCTTCCTAGCAGATAAATCAAAATAATTCAAAACAAACACAAATACTCCTGCACTATAAATATTTTTTTATACTTAAAAAAATTAATTTTCGAATTTGAGTGATACGGGGTTTTGTATATTAATATTTAACAAATTTTGCCGCTTGAAGCGGAAAATTTTTGATTGAAATATCAAATAGATGACAAATTTATTCATTCTTGATATTTTGAAAGGTAACACACTGTAAAAAAAATTTTTACTCAAAGTTGAGTACCTGAACCTACTTATTTTTCTTTGAGTACAATTTCTTCAAAAATGAGCGATAATGAAAATTTAAGCAACCGTACTTCTTCAAAAACGAGTAGTGTGATTTAATATTGTTAATTTCAGCTTCTGATCAAGCCATCTTAACAAAGTGACCTGACACATTTAACATAGATAGTTGTTCAGAAGATGGTTTTCCACATTATTTGATGTCCATTACTTAAATAGAAACTGAATTATTACAATTCAATTACCTTACATCCCATTCTTTTGGCACACCTTTTTAACATTTCTTCTGTTTATAACTTCTTCACGTCGCCCTTGTAGTACAACGGATAAGGCACTGGGCTGCGATCCCTGAAGACCTGGGTTCGATTCCCTATAAGTCTTAGTTGTAATTGTCGATATTTATTGAAAATTATCTATGAAGACAAGTAACTGCTCTTTTTTATTCACTTTTACTCATTGTACTCATTTTTGAGTACATGTCTTTTTCAAAAATGAAACTTATGTAATCGGAGCTATAATAAGCATCGAATGTAATCTAAAATGAGTACATTTTACTTATTTTTGAGTACCTATTATTAAAAGTGTAGAAATGTGTGTAAGGCAATTTTATTTTTTGGGGCTCGAAAAGTTTGAAAAGAAATGTGACTAAACGAGTATTAAACACATTTGACGACCTTGAAGAACCCAATCAACCCCATCCATATATTGAAATTCAAAACACCAGTCATAACAACGCAATTAACTCTTGATCGAATTCCTCGATTACCCAATGAAAAACCCATCAAAATAAATTACTTCCAATCCTCGCTTTCTATTGTTCGCTTTACGAAGCGTTTAAGTTTAATGAAATCAAACACTTGCGAATCGTTCAAGAATGTCAAAACATGATTAATTCTCAAACGCATCTCGTTTTTCGAGTTTTCTGTGCTCATGACACGCGTTCGGATTTCGCCATTTTTCTTTGGGGCGACACAATTGGAAAAGAAAAAATATATATATTTTTATTCCAAAAAGAATTTCGAATGAGTTTTTTTTATGAGGGGGAGGGGGGGGGAATATCCCTTACAGTCTCAGGAAGGCACTCATGCGGGAAATTCCGTAATTTCGTACTCTTTTTATTACGTGAAAATACAATAGTGCTTTCGATGCCTCTAAATTACATGTTGAAGGATTCGATTCACGGTTTAAAGTTGTTAAAATGTGTGTATCATTTTCTCCGCGTCTTGAATTTAATCGGTTTTGACGGATTTTTTTTCCCCCCTTGAGTAACGAAATTGTTTGGAAAATCATTTGTAAATTTAGAACGGCAGATGTCATGATTCCAAATAGTTTGGGATTTTTTTTTGTATATAAGTGTTTAGTATTTTATTTTTCCGCTTTTCAAAATATTTTCAACTCAAGTTTTCTGGTTTTTAATTTAAGTTTCCAAAATTAAAAACAATTTATAACGTTAACATAAAACATTTTCATCATCTTATTACATTTATCTGCATTTATTTTAACTTTGAAATTTTATTTTGGTCAATGCTGTCTTGTAAATTCTTTTTAAATATATTTTTCTTTTAATATTTTCTTTTATAATTGCGGTTAGCTCGTATAAAATTACATTAATCAAATGTCAATTTTCTTAAAAGCGATATTCCAAAATTATGTTTTAATACTAACGCATATTCAATAATTCACTTAACTTAAAATGAGTTTGAAAAAGTGACATTCCTATTTTTTTTTTAAATATGAGTAATGCTTAAAAATGGTAATAAATACATCGACGTTTTAGAGGATTTACAGTATTTTTATAACACATATTCAGACAAAAATTACTCTAAACTCTTTGGATATATCATTAAATTAGTAAAAAAAAGACATAAGTTTTTATTCTACTTCAAAATGATGAAAACTATAAAAGTAAAACAAAATTAAAATTTCAACTCACCAAAGAATGACATTAACTTTTCTAACATTATAATTACTATTAACATAATCAAATAACGTTAAAAGACTAAACTTCACCATTTTAACAAGTTTCCTTTTTTTTACAGTATTATAAATTTCTCACATATATAATAATTATAAATATTTCTCTTACAGAATTATAAACATCTCTAATCTTTCGATTGCATTATTTAGTATTCAACATTAACATATATATTTGCGATATAATATCTCTTACTTTTTAATAATCGCTATTCTGTCATTCAGCCAAACAATCACGCTTAAAATCATTCATCTAAAAAAGTTAAGGCTCCTGGCTATGTGCTCTTTAGTTATTTAGGATGTTAACCAGTTCTATGGGAGACTTATTTTTTTATTTAGGAATTTTTAACCCTTTGAAATCGTAAGGTGCCTCTCAGGCACCAACATAACGACCAGTTATTTTGTTTCCCTGTTCTTTAAGATAAACGAGAACAGCAGGATATTGTGTTTAGAACGTCAATCTTTTTTGCAACTTGTGATCTTGCAAATACTAAACAGATTACGATTTTTTTCCCTTTATGATTATAAAAAAAACCTGTGGAAAAGAACTTAAAGAGGAATAACTGTTCCATAGAAAGAACACAAATCGCAAAATGTTCGCGGAGTGCAAAGTGTTAATAATTTTAAATAAGACACGGGCCCTCCTTGCTCAGCAATAATGTCAGGTAACTCACGAACATTACTAAGCATGAACAGCGGAAATATGCAAATAATTATATATGCAATAAACAGTATTCACATCACATTTTAAATGATATAAACATTACTGATCTTTCACAGTGACTTTTCTTTCACTTTAATCATAGAATTACTGATACATATGAATATATCTGTGTTTCTCCATATATATATTTCTTACTTTTATAAGCTTCAAAATAATCAGGTTTAATATTGTATTACGATTAGGTTTAATATAATAATAGAATATTATACAAAAATTTTAAAGAATCTGGTTCAAATATAAATAGATTTAAATCATATTTTTTTTCAGATAGAAATCCTCTGAAACTTGAAATAGACATTAGTTATCAGCATCCACATAAGATCATTCTTAAACAAGAAATAAATATAAGACAATTCAAGAGGAAATAATCAAATAGAATTAGACGTTCAAAGACTACAAGAGGTATGTTATGTATTTTTTTTTGTAAAAATGGATTATAGTTCATGCAATACGAGAAAATTAGATATATATTCAATTTAAAACAGTACGTATACATAGATTTAAAACTTCGTAAACTTTTGCACAAAACGTAGCTATCTTTAAAAAGGTGTGCACAAAATTTTAAAGTAGTAGAAGAAATAGAACATTTGTTTTTTTACATGTTTATATATCATTTATTTGCCTACTTTTCATCTGCTACATTCGTCAATGCTCAAAATGATTTTTTTTTTAAATTTTAGTCTCGTTTAAAATGCTAAAAAATTAATTAAAACTAAACTGTTAATAGTTTTTGAAACTTTAATATCTGTTTTATAAACGTATGAATAACTTTTTTAAATTAAGTTAGAAATTATTTTTTTACGAATTAATGAACTTAAAAATATAAATATATTTTACATTATGAACTTAAAATAAGTTTTTGAAAATGAAACACAATTTTACACAAATCTATTCATACGTCTATAGTATATAGTTTGGGGTATTTAATCAATTTAAAAAAGAATTAAACTATTCAAAATTAAAGAAGTGTTTTTAAAAAAAACATATGTAGGCTTAAAATACGCAATAAAGCATTTTTTTAAATAATATTTTGTATTATTATTATTGTTCAGAATGAGCTGTTCTAATAACGTAAAAATATATATATATTTCTGAATTCATTAATAAAAATATTAGGATTTGAGGCTCGGGTCTCCTTTAACTACTTTGTTGTTACTAAAGCCAAGCGACTTACTAAAATTTTAAGTGAAGTAATCGTGCCAAAATAATATTTATTATGCCAATACAGCCAAACAATGACCATCGCCAAACAACTTGTAACAATCCTGTATATCATTCTATTTTATATTTTTTTTTTAGCCGATATTAGAAGAATTTCTGGTAGCACTTTATTTTGAAAGTTTTTTTTTGTCTGACTTTGGGATGGGATTTTTATTCTCTATGAGCGTAAAAAAAAATTCTAAGAAAACAAAACAAAAAGAAGAATAACTGTTCCGTAGAGAGAACGCAAATGTCAAAGTTGTTTTTAGAATGCAAAGGGTTAAATTAAACAATGAGATAAAGCAAATGTCTCTGGCGAGCGAAGATCTCAAAATCTTCACAATCAATCAATCAACCGGTTGGGACTTTACGTGCAGTCTGTATGTTGAAGATGTCGCTTTATCGAGAGGTGCTGTAAGAAGGGTTTACAGTATTACAAAGTGTTCCTACATTATTGGGAGCATTCCATACATCCATTTATGATACAGTTGCACGTGAATAATAAAAAAAACGTAAGTAGTCAAGTGCTTTCATGTTCCCGGTTTCTCCCAGTAGTAAAGTATCCGACTAGTAATCGATGGATTGTGAGTTCGAATACCTATGTGGACTTGAGAAGTTGTAGCCACCACTTGACTGCCAGATTCATTACTAAACAGATACAAACTCAGGGTACGACTTTCCCGAATACGTTTACTTTGACATACTGGCCGCACAATAGGCTATTGGCAACGGTTCGGAACGTACGGTTCCTATTGCCCAGTGGTAAAGTATCCGACTAGTAATTGATAGATTGCCCGTTCGAATATCTACTTTGTACGTGGATTTGACAAGTTGTAGGGATTTCGTGAGCGAAAGGTTCCCAGATTCGTTACTAAAAAAATCCACAATTTCATCCGGGATGTATAAAGGAGTTGTGCACGTTAAATCTGATCGTGGCTCAAGTCCAGACGCCTATTGAGATTGCGTTGAGTTCCAATTCAGGTGCTCTCCTCGTCACCTGACCATAGTTCAAGAATGTGGGACCAGGTCTTTTCTTCAAGACAGACCCCGTACGTTCGCCAACAGCTCACTGTGCAATGCTAATTAACCAACCATAAATGTTCTCAATTTTATGTGGATTTTTTTTTAATTGAGTATGTCTGCACAATGCTGAAGTGGAAATATTCAGTCATCCTCTGTGACAAATCGTGATTGGCGGGAGATTTTTCATTCACTTAATTAATCCATAAGATTATCGATGGATCATCAATGGAGCTGGAACTTCTTCTTCTCATGCCTGCAAATTGTAATGCTTCAGCAGATTCTGCTCGATCCCCCCCCCCCCCCCCTCCCCAACATCCGATTTCCTGATTGGATGACTCGACTTGGCTGCTCTAGAGAAAGGGGACAATCGCTGTGACACAATCACGAGTAGAAATCGCATTTTCAAAAGTTTATGTCATCCTCTGGGCTGAGTTCATTGAAGTTCACCGCTTCTAGCTGGAAGTGATCCATCAATCACCAATCCGTCAATTTGACGTAATTGGAAGAAATTGATGTCATAATCTCGATTTTTTTTCCCCCTTCTTTTTCTTCTGAGTTGCTGTCGCGCCATGCGACTGATTGCACGTCAATGCTATACTCGCACAAGCAAAAAGGGATTTGCCACTTCCCGTGAGCATTTTCAGGAAAATTGAGATGAGTTTGCGCGATTGAAAATTTCGTAGAAAGTACAGAGAATCGTTTCTACATCTGATTTCGATACGTCTCTAAGAAAGGACTCGGACTGAAATGCGTATATACAAAAGGGCGATTTCCATTGATTACTATCTTTGGCAAGAAGTCTGATTTGGGTTAACGCTGCTGTGACGTCACATTGTTTACTAGGTTTAGATAAGCCAATTGGTCAACAAAACTGACTTAAATACGTTTGTTGATTCACTGAAACCAGTTTTGAGGGAATTTACTCAAAACGTCAATTAATCAGACCCACATTGTAGCTGAGGCTCTTGAGTGGCCAAGTATTGGGTTCTGATCAATTATCTAAAAGTAGGCCATGATAACCAGGTTGGTGAGATAATGTACTCATCATCGAAAGTTTGAGAGGTCGACCCACGTAATTCCAAGCGTTTGCTGTCTATAGAGAAATAGCGAACATTGTAAATCACAGTTTAAAAATATTATTAAAATTTGAAAAATCTATATGGTTTGCAGATTAATAACCAAACTTTAATACTTAAAGCAATTGTCATACATCTTTTTCAAATTACACCCCACTCCTTTTTTTAAAGTTTCATTAAAAGAACACTCAAAAGCTGTCAACATTTTCAATCTTAATTTGCATGTCTACAAGCTTCTAAAATCTAAATTTCCATTCCATGGCCAACATTGAACAAACAACATAAACATTTTATACCAAACGTTGTTCATCTCCTCTGTGGTAAGATTGATAGAAGTTTAAGCCGGGGCATAATCTAACGACCAGTCATGGCTTAGTCGGGCAATCGTTAATTGAATATAGACAGTTCTAAAATAAAAATAGGAAGTAACCAGCATTCCCGTGCGATTATTATACTTATTCGTTAAGGGTAAAAAATCAAAGTTTTAAGGTTCTGCTGATTTTGATAGAATATGCCCTGCCTTAAACAAGATTGCAACGTTGTGTGCATAAGTTTTTTCTTCCTTCTTTTTTTAAATTAGTAATGATACTTCTTATCCTAAAAAAAAATGGCATTTGCAATCGCTTTAAACCCAACCCTCGATTACTCAGTTGTCGTGCACCCTTTGCAAGTGGCCGCATCACTATTCTAAAAACCCACCATCAAAAGACGCTTGTGACATGTAACGACAAACACACAAGCGCGTAATGCGAGGTTTAGATGTCTTTATTATACGTATTTATTACGCGCAGTGTCAGAGGCAAGTTCATAAGCACACCGCGTCCTCCTGCTTTTTACACGCCTGTCTGCGTTCCTGACCCTTCGGAAGAGGGCGTCCCGTCCAACCCCCTTGGGACGTCCCAAAACGTCCACCTACCTGCGTCCCACCCACCCCCGACGATATTGATTCCTGATGACTGAATTTTTTTTTTAAAAAAAACATAGCTTCAGGGCTGTTATTTCACACACACACACACGAAAAGAAAAACTTCCTCTCCGTCACGCTCCGAAGAAAAAGAAGACAATAAATAAGTAAATAATCATAAGTAATGAACCCTCAGACAGACGGACAGACGTAATGGCGAGAGAGAGAACTGTATGTAATTACACCTGACATGTCTGCATGCCTAATGTGACTGACAGACTATGGTAGCGAGTCATCTTCTGCTGGCGTCAGCTAAGCCTAACGTGGCGGCGGTCGCTTCATAAACTCTCGAGCCCAGGGGGATTCCTTTGTGTGTGTGTTTTTTCTTGTACCACAGGGCGTGGACGGTGGTTACAGGCATGCTAATTGACGGTGGGAACCCGACTGCGGTCTTTCTTTCTCTTTTTTTGTGTTATTGTTTTTCTTTTTACTCATCCCCGAGTCGTAAGTGCAGCCTAGGTGGTTTACTAATGGGTTTAAAATCAGAGGTTTTAGGCTCCTTTCGCCTTCGGGTTCGCTCTCGCTCCCTTCTTTTGGTGACATCCAATTCAAAGAGGATAATTGTTCGCCATTTTTTTTTTCTCTCTCTCTGTTCGAATTTTTTTTTCTTCACGTTTCACCAATAGTGATCTAATACAATCTCTTTTTTTTATATTTTATTTTGATTTATTTATGTCGGATTCGATTGGTTGGAATGCGCTCATGTTAGATGAACTCATCAATCAACCTGTCGATTTTTTTTAATTGGCTTTTTGTGGGACGATGCCGCCATTTTACAAAATTTAAATGGGGTTTTGGAGAAGGATAAATATATTATTTGCTCATTACTTGAGAAGAGTTTGACCTTTTTATGAAATGGGGTTTAAAAAATAAACAAAAATGTTGTTTTGACGAAATCAATAAATAAATTAATTCAAAATTTTATTCCAATACATATAAATTAACAATGCTACATACTTCCTACAAAAATAAATCTGATAGGTTATTTTAAATCAGAATATTTATTTTTATATGTCATACAAAAAACAGGCTAAGAAAAATTATTATTAAAATGCATTTTTATTGCTTATTGTAATTAATAAAATACGCATATGTTGCTTGTATTCATTTTTTATAGCAGTTCGATAATAAAATTTATGTAGATTTTAAAATGGTCAATTATTTAAGTCTAAAACTATTGTATTATGATATTTGAAATGTATTATCCTTTTATTAATATAAATTATTAATTGATATCTTATTATTTGTATAATTTATATTTTTATTCATTCTTTAATATTAATAACTGTTTAATTTTTAGGAATACATTAAAATGTGAATTTGAAAAGGAAGAATAATATCGGAAGTATATTTTGCAAAAATATCTGATTTCTTGCACAAAAAGGTGATTCACCTGAAATTTTCTTTACAATATTGATATTTTTCTAATAATTTTTAGCATATCATCTTTAACTAGTTTTATTATAGCATTCTTTAAAAAATCGATTGAAAATAATCGATAAAATAATCGAACTGCATGAAGCTGAATACCGTATATTTTATAGTTGAAAAGTGATCGATAAGATATTAATTGGAAACGGTTACTCACTTTTATCAATAATAAATTTTAATTCGTTAAAAAAAAAAGCGAATATTTAATGTAGTCCTTTCATCAAACTCGGATATTTTACTAATTGTTTGGAACCGCTATTGTACTTTGTTATAATGAATTTAAAAGCTTTGTTTAACGTAGTATAAATATGAACAATTTACAGTTGTTGATTGAAACAGGTTTGAGCAATTCCAAATAAAAGTTCTTTTTTTAGTCAGTCATCATAAATACTAGGAACGGTACACTTATATGACTAAAAATGAAAAATCAAAAGTATATAAGTAAAGTATTTAAATCGGGAGAAAGTGACTAAACATTAACGAAGCATTTTAATCGGAAGAAATTCGTAATATTTCAATTGTAGTTTAATCAGAAAAATTAACAGTTTTTTAATTGTTGTGGATCTTTTTGGCTCCCGTTCCTGTATATTTCCTCGAAATATTAGAAGCTTCTAGAGAACAAAAATAATAACCAATTTTGGTGCTAAAAAAACATAAAGAAAAGGTTAAATAAAGAAACGGATTTTTTTCCAAACTCAAAAGCACATAGTCCACAAAAATAATTATTTCAAAAGAAAAGGTCGTACAAGGACAAGGGGTTCAAAAGAACAAGTGGTTCAAAATAACAAGTAGTTCAAAAGAACAGGTGGTTCAAAAGAGCAGGTTGCTCAAAAGAGATCGTTCAAAAGAACTTGTGGTTAAAAAGAACAGGTGGTTCAAAAGAAAACACTATTCAAAAGAACTTGTGGTTAAAAAGAACAGGTGGTTCAAAAGAACAGGTCATTCAAAAGAACAGGTTATTCAAAAGAACAGGTCATTCAAAAGAACAGGTCATTCAAAAGAACATGTTATTCAAAAGAACATGTCATTCAAAAGAACAAGTTATTCAAAAGAACAGGTTATTCAAAAGAACAGGTTATTCAAAAGAACATGTTATTCAAAAGAACAGGTCATTCAAAAGAACAGGGAGTTGATTTCGTCACCTGAGAGGTGAAAGAATAAAGTGTAAAATGTAGATATTTTAACAATGTAATAAAATACAAAGATATTTTAATTATAAATGTTGTTGTTAACATCAAATCTCTTTTAATATCAAATCTCTTTACAGGGGGACAAAATAATTGTGTGCCTTCACCTGAAATAACCGAAGAAGCTTGCGGGAAATGTGTAAATATCTTGTATATAAAAATAATATGTGCAATAAAAAGTACGACTGAGCATATTTTAATACTTTGTGTTAATTGTTTGCATATTCATTAACAAACATACTTGAAAACCCCCGATTTATTAATATTTCAAGCCAAGAATTGTTTTTCTGAGGTTGATTTCCGTTGAAAGCATCCAGTTTAAAGTAGGCTACTCAAGTGTTGTAAGTTTAGGTATAAACACGAAACTGTACAAAATATTTTTAATAATTTTCTCATAGCAAACAGCCATTCATGTAATGGAATGAGAAGAGGAAGAATAAGTAGGTAAAATAAGTAATTCATTCATTCATACTGTGCCCCATGTTTACCCCTACACGCTCTGTGAACGAGTATGCCTGAAAACATAACGGGTGCAAACATGCATACTAAAAATGAAAGTATGTAATTTTTGGGATTTTTAAACGTTTATTACATTTTAATTTTACTTTGAATATCGTGTACCGTAATGTAGAGTGCAAATACTATGCATGCTTTGGATAATATATTATTTGAAGCTACAAAACACATTTTAAAACATTCACCTCAAATGATAAATTAATACAAATAGTGTTGTATCTCTTCCTTATACAAAAATACCCATTATCTTTCTCTGGACGAAAAGTTTTCATGCTCAAACGTTCGAAAGCTAATGCACCACCACCACACAACTTATATTCGAGTAGTCAAAATATAAAAGAACTAACTCATTAGCAAAAGTAGCTATATCCACGCTAATCAAGCTTTATATAGATGCAAAAACAGTTATATACAGCAATGGGAATTTCTGATTGGTTGAAATGTGGATATAGCTTCTTGATTTGCTTCTTGGATGATTGATTCATCCGGTTGCAAAACCAGTTAAATCCTTATTCCAGTTGCTAAACAAATTACGTAAAAATGTATATTTAAATTATAAATTATTCAGTAATCTGAGGAATTTACACATTTTAATGAATTTTTTTTTTTTTTAAATTTACAAAACAAAAATTATTATTGTAATAACAAAAATTTTGACAGTTTTGTTGTGATTTACACATAAAAGCCTTTCATACATACTAGGATGCTCCGTCTATCTCCGGAGGGTCGCTACGCAATTTTTTTAAAAACAGCTAGGAAAGCAAGGACGCTTGTACTTGATTGAAAAGGGCAAAAGGGGCATAATTTTTCGAAAGAGGGCGGCAGATTTCCAAAAAGGGTATGAGGGCGCTATCAAGAATTAAAAAGGGCGGGCCGCCCTTCAAAAAACGCTTAGAGTGAACACTGCTTTTAGATATAATTCACGTTAAGCTTACCATAATCTTGCCTACTCGAAATGTTTAATTTACGGAGAAATGGCTCATACAGATGGAATTCATGGAAATCTAATTTTCAAAACTGCCAACAGATGGCGCCTCCTCAATTTCCCGTTCGTTTGTAGTTTGGATAGGTTTAAATTTTTTTTTTTTTAATATAATAAAGGTTTATATTCTACCTAATTTAAGCTGAGATCATTAAAATAATTATTCACCAATGAATTGAAAGGGCTAATCGTCAAAATGGCTTACATAATGCCAAAATACCAATGCGGACGCAAAAGAATTTTGTAAACAAACAGATGTTGCCACTTCGCATAGAGAAAAACAGCGTTTTTCAATCATCGCGTAAAAGAATTACATACAGAGATAGCTGCTTTTACATCTGGACTGCTCGTATATAAGTTTCCATTACACCAAAATCTAACTTTATAAATAAGCAATGGCTTAGAGATATTATATCGTAATAGGCTTGATTTTCATTCACGTGTAACGTTTTTTCAATCGGTACTGGGCAAGAGGTGTGTAAAATGCGAAGTGAACTGTTACGTAAACGTAATACTCTGGCGAACTAACAATATTGTTTTAATGGTGCTCATATCGTTGTTGGTCTAACAAACGTCCCTAGAAAAATAATGATCAGCCTTGCGTGGAGGAAGGAGAGTGCGTGCGAAACAATTCGTCGATTTTGTGACTCAGTAACTTGAGTGCTTCAGAATTTCTGATATCCGAGCAAACGAAACAAATTTAAATGTTGCGTACGTCGACGAATTAAAACTTTGAATTTATGTCTCAAGGTATTTGCGAATTAAATTAGCACCCGAACCCACTGTTGAGTTTGACGTTGAACGCTTTAAAATCCAGTGGCGGGTCGACCACTACAGCAAGTACAGCCGGGCTGCACCTAAATTCATTAGTGTATTTTAAAACTAAAATCAGATATTTTACTAATTTTCTTCCATGAAGATTAGAATTGAAAATGAAATTTCTACGGTAGTAAACAAAATCTCCAATAAATAGCACGCATGTTACCGTAATGCACAATTCAGGAGGGGGAAAAAACTCCATTCAATCAAACTGCAGCCAAAAAGCGAAATTCGAAATCGGCTGCATCGTTGCCATGGCAACCTCTACGTAGTATGGAGATTCCTCTAATGCTAATGCACTGCATTTGTGAGAAGGTACAGCCGAAATGAGTTTTCTTGTTTTAGCTGCATTTGAGGTTCGATATGCTGATTGGCTAATGGGTGAAACGAGAACTTACGAGATTATATCCAAACGGAAATGGTTTTCGTGATACATTTACTGTGTGCTGTTGTTTCAGGACATGGTCCTGCTGTTGTTTCGTTATGTTAGTTAATATTAAAATTAACCGATTCGCATGTTTAAAAGAAAGCAGGATTGCTTTAATTTTCAAAAAATAAGTAAGTGTTTTCTATTTTTTTCGCATGTTATCATTTCTTAAAAATTGAAAGGGAACTTGATTTGAGTAGTGAATAATAAAGAATTTCAGTTCATGTAAGGTTTTTGGAAAATAGGGAGGGGGGGGGGGGGATTCACATGATTTCGGCTGCCCTAACATTTTAGACCACGGGCCGCCACTGTTAAAATCCTGCGACTGTCTCGATTGACACAGCCTATTTTTAGCGTACGCTGTTGAAAAAGTAATGTATAGATAGAAGAGATATTTATCCATGAAAACTTTTTATCCCCTCTCCCATTAAAAAAATTTAAATAACAGTTTGAAATAACAAAAGTGGGAACATGAAGCTTTAGTAATAATAATAATAATAATAATAAAAAAGACGCATCACTATTATCACTGCTTATATGCATATATGCGGCAATGAATAAAATCGAAATATCTCCCTCTATCTAGAGAGTGTATGTCACGGAACAATCCAGAGCAATTTATTATTATTAAAAAAAAAACAATTAAAACAAAAATATATAAATATACAAGCCTTTTCTGCCGTATGCAAATCACGGAATTATCGAACCCATGAATATGAACCAATCGGGGTGGGACAAATTTAATAATCGATTTAAGTAGTTCAAAAACAACAGTTCGGGTCCAGAGGAAAACACCCATTACATATTCGAGATCGGGACACATCAAACGGATTGTCATTCGTCAGAAGAATCAGAAATGCGTATCAATAATTCATCCATCGAAATCTGTCATCGATATGAACGATTGTCGGAATCCGATTCCCACCCCTCTTGATATTGAGAGCGGAGGACTGCTGTTTTTCGATCTCGACATCTGCTGGAGCGGCAATTATGCTGGTCTTCTCTGGAAATACGGTTTGTTCTTTTGCCTTCCTGGAAAAGCGCCCGTAATTACAGGTGAAATGCCAATTCGCGTTGGCAGCCCGGAGAGGTTTTCTGGTGGTGTTTTTTGTGTGTTCTGTTTTAGGTTTTCGATTGTCGTTGGCATTCATCTACACGAAAAAAATTTTAATGGACACGTCGCATTCATTTCGAATGACAGTTTTTAGATGTGTTGGATAAGGCGTCTTTTTTTTCTTTTAATGTATATCAGTTTATTTTGTTCAAAACGAGTTAGAATGGTTAAAAATAACGCATTTATAGTTTTTAAAGATAAATTAAAATGTTTTTTTTTGAAAACCAGTATATTTATATGCACTAAACTTCCATTCTGTACGGGGTTCCAATCGGTTTTGGTTTGGTTAAATAACGTCGCACTAGAGCTGCACAGTGGGCTATTGGCGACTTTTCGGGGCCTATCTCAAAGGAAAGACCCGGGAACGATGCCTCGTATTTTTGAACCATGGTCAGATGACGAGGACAACACCTGAGCTGGCACCCAACGCCTTCAATAGACGTCGGGACTTTGGACCCCCGATCAGATTTATCGTGCACCAGTCCGTATACACGCCGTTATTTTTTGTGGATGTTCTGGACGACATTCTAGTATTTTGGTAGCGAAGTTGGCAACCCTCCGATCGCAATATCACTACTTTTTACTATTCTTTAGTCTAGTCCATCGCAAGGTTTTGAACCGTTGACCCTTGGATTCCCAGCTGACGCCTAATCCACTCGGCCACGGAGGCCTCAGGTTCCAATCGGAACTAAATTATTAAATATGCGAAAACTCATTTGCAAAATAAAAAGAATTTATTCTTTGCACTCCGTTGGCGCCGCTCAGGCGACAACATAACGACTCGTTCTTTTCGTTCCTTGTTCTTTAAAATAAACAAGAACAGCATGTTTAAAAACATCGATATTTTTTTCAACTCGTTCTTTTGCAGATCCAAAACAGATTATGTTTCTTTTTTTTCTACAAGCATAACAGATTCTAGGGTAAAGAACATAAGGTTCCGTAGAAAGAACGGAAAACGTCATTCATTCATTCATTAGAGTACACAAAAATTGTGAGAGTGCGGCATCGCGTGTTGTTTATAAAACTTTTAATACACCTGTCCTCACAGCTGTATTATGTTAATGATAATGACCCCTCTCTTTTTTTTTTTTTTTGTGCACGTATTATCAATTTAAATTACTATTATTAATTTAAAAAAAAAAATAATTTTGATTAAGGATTATGACAGTTTAACGCTTTGTACACCGCTGTCGCCTCTCAGGCGCCAAAAGAACGATCAGTTCTGTGGTTACCTGTTCTTTAAAATAAACAATAACAACATGATCTTGCGTTTTAAAAAAAACATGATATTTTTTCAACTTTTTGTCTTGCAGATCCAAAATAGATTATGCTATTGTTTTCCTCTATGAGCAAAAAATGTAAAAAATGTTTTGTAAATTGGCACCAACTTCAATAAGTTGTAATAAGTATAAAATTGATATTATATAATTCAATTTTTTTAACTTGGTCGTAAAATTAAAATAATTTTTTACTTTTTAGCGCATTTTCCTTACTTTTTTTTATATATAAAGATTATTTTGTTTTTCCCTTTTTAGTTGTTATTTTGGAGTTTTGGTTGGCGCGCTGTTCAGTCGGTTAAAAAGTAGGAAGATTTTTTATGAAAGTATATATTTTATGATAGTATAATTTTTGCATTGCAAATCCTAGCGAGTCACATAAACATAAAGACCGTTTTTAAGAAAAAAAAAATAAGAAATATTTTTAAAAAAATGTGTTTTATAAATATAAAAGAAAACTTATTTATTTTTTAAAACAATTCAATTTAAAATGTACTAAAATAAAATACATATTTTGTTCTTCCTTATGCATATTACTTTAAATTTAACTTTGTTGTCAAACTAATGCTATACCGACAAAGAAATAACATTGCAAACAAGAGCCTATAAAACATAGAGATATGATTTTAAACAAACGTTAATTTTCGATAGGAACCACGATCAGAATTCTATTGAGAGTTTTTTAATAATCAGCCCATGATGGCAGGTTCACTCAGCAATGATAAAAATACAATTAAAATGTTTTTCGCAAAAGTTTTTATTTTCGACTTTTGGCCAGCTTTTTGGGTCAAATACTCCGCTGTGCGACGGTTTGCATATTCTGAGATCAAGTGTTTTCTGGTCTATCACGAAGGAAAGACCCGGGAACACTGCCTCGTCATTTTGAACTATGGTCAGGTGACAAGAACACCGGAGCTCTCAATAAATTGAAAACAGCTTCTATTGTTTGGTTGATTATGATTGATTGAAATAACGTCGTACTAGAGCTGTACAATCGGCTATTGGTGACCAAAAAGTATGGACGGTACATAGAAGACACTGCATATACTTTATGAAAAAATTATGAAGCTTCGCTGTTATATTACATCAGACCAAAACACTGTTGTCAGCATCGCTCTAGTCTTACGTTTATAGCAAAGCGGGATTGAAAATGAGACCTTTCACATGCTACGCCGATACTCTATCCGTTAGGCTAAAGTAATTACAGTACCCCGAGGAAGGGAATCGGGTACATGAAAGTGACCACCACAAGTTCTTGGACTTAAGATAAATTTAACTTTTCCAAAGTAATTTCAATTGTTAAAACAATAAAATGCTATGTTTAACTAAAATATTGCTTTCAGTCAGGATGAAACAATATAACGTTTTGGTAGCATGGAGTCCCAAAGTGGCTTCAACTTTTTCCCCTCCTATGCCAACTCCAGGCCTCCGTGGTCGAGTGGATAAAGGCGTTAGCTGGGAATCAGAGGGTTCCTGGTCCGATCCTGTGCGATGGACTTGACTTAGAAAAATAAAAAAAATAGTGATCTTATAATCGGAGGGTTGCCAGCTTCACTACAAAATAGTAGGAATGTCATCCAGAACATCCACAAAAATTAACGGCGTGTATACGGGACTGGTGCACGATAAATCTGATCGGGGTCCAAAGTCTCGACGTCTATTGAAGGCGTTGGGTGCCAGTTCAGGTGTTTCCTCGTCATCTGGTTCAAACATACGAGGCATCGTTCCCGTGTCTTTTCTTCGAGATAGGCCCCGAACCGTCACCAATAGCCCACTGTGCAGCTCTAGTGTGACATGGCAGATTGAGTTGATGACGAGCTACAGAATGGGCAATTGGTGACGGTTCTGTGACTTCTGGGCTTCTCTCCAAAGAACGACCTTGGAACACTGCCTCATATTTCGGAATTGTACTCGGATGACGAGGACAACACCTGAGCGGCACTCGACTCAACTTCCATAGGCGTCAGGACATTAGACCACAATCAGATTTTACGCGCACCAGTCCCGTATACACACCAGTAGTAATTGAGGATATACCCTTTGACTGGAGACAGGTTCGGTCGCTACTAGAGTTCAAAGGGGGGAACTTCGCGCTAGAGCTACACAATAGGGTATTGGAGACGGCCCAAGCAGAGAGGAAGTTGCGAGATGGAACTCGAACCGATTAACGTAAATAAACAGCGAAGATGGATCAAAAGTTTCCGTGACAACTGTCAAAATACGAAGTCAACGAAGCTGCCATTTTCAGGCGCAGTATCGGTGAGGAAGACATCTGCTCATGCGGTAACATTCGAAATGGATTAAGCAATTATTGTGAATGTCAACAGGGACAATTCATGGGTGAACAGTAGGGAATATTTATAAGCTCGGCGGAAGAGAGGGAAAATATTTTCGTAAGGGGAATTTTCTAGTGTAATCAGCGATCCAACACCACATGTAGATTGCGTGTGCGTGGGGATAACTATATTTTCAGTCAACCAAATAAATGATGTGACTTAATTTAACTGGTTCTCTTTGAGGAATTGAGTTACAATGATTCGTTCATGTTGTTCGGGTTAAAATGGGATTTTATACTTTTAAAAAAAAGACGCATCACACGAGTTCTAAACCTTTGAGCATGAATGGACTGTAGTAGAGCGAATATGACGTCATAATGGTGAAACCAACATCTCAGACCGAATGGCCTCAGAAACGTGACTTCTTTTCAAAATTATGGTTTGGTTTTATTAATTAACGTCGCACTAGAGCTGCACAATTTGCTATTTTCAAAATTATGAATTAAAAAATAGTCGCGATTGGCTGATGAATTGGGAAATGTGTAACAGCGAAAATTTATGAATGGAATGACGTATTTAACCACGTGTCTGAGGCCATACATATTGGCCTCACTTTGATGTTAACGAGATTATAACATTATGTTTTCTCTACTATGAAGGATCCATGCTCGAAGTTCTAAACAATGTGAAGAAATCTTCGAGCATGAATGGTCTGTAGTAGAGAGAATATGACGTCCTAATTGTGAAGCCCACATCTCAGAGCGAAAGGCCCATATCACGTGCCATCTCTTCAAAATTATGAATTAAAAAATAGTCGCGATTGGCTGATGAATTGGGAAATGTGTAACAATGAAAGTTTATGTACCGTAGACACGTGTTTAATACCGTAATTAAACACGTGTCTGATGCCATACATGTTGGCTTCACTTTGATGTTAGCGCGAGTGACTTTATGACTCCTCTACTACAAAGGATCCCTGCTCGAAGGTTGGTTGGTTTGTTAATTAACGTCGCACTAGAGCTGCACAGAGGGCTATTGGCGACGGTTCGGGGTCAATCTCGAAGGAAAGACCCGGGAACACATTCACACACACACACATTCATACATGCACCTCGTTATTTTAGAACCATGGTCAGATAACGACTAAACACCTGAACTGGCACCCAACGCCTTCAATAGACGTCGGGACTTTGGACCCCGATCAGATTTATCGTGCACCAGTCCCGTATACACGCCAGTATAATTTGTTGGATATTCTGGACGACTTTCTAGTATTTTTGTAGCGAAGCTGGCAACCCTCCGATCGCAAGATCACTACTTTTTTACTTTTATATGTCAAGTCCATTTCACGGATTCGAACCACCAATCCTCTGATTAGTAGCTGAACGCCTTACCAACTGAGCAACTGGGGCTCGATGCTCGAAGGAAGAAATACTTTGCACTTCCCCAAGAACACCTTTGACTTTTGCGCTCTTTGTACGGAACAGTTATTCCTTTTTATGTTCCAATTCCCATGATTTTTTTTTGTGTTCCTAGAGAGGGGATAATCCATAATCCGATTTGGATTTGCAGGAGAAGAAATTGAAAAAAAGATCGATGTATTTTACACACAGATTATGCGTTCTCGCAACAAGGAACTCGTTCTAGGGAACAAAGAACAAAAAAAATAGTCGTTATGCTGTTGTTTGATTGGAGAAAACGGAGTGCAGAGGGTTAAAAATACGCATGGGTTTATATACAAACTGAACATCGCGTAATTTGTCTCGAAATTATCTAATTTAAACGGCACTATTAAGGAACATTTGTTTATTACGTCATGCATATTTGTACATACACCCCAATCTCTGTCTTTTTCCCAGTCTTTTTCTCGACTATCCTGCTAATTCTTCGTCTGTTCAATCCTGTCCAATGTTTTACGGTATAGGGTATATTTTGACGGTCTGCACACACTTATTATATACTAGCTGTTTGGCTTCGCGTTGATGTGGACCCGTTCAGGTATATACATTTTTAAAAAAAAATTAGTGGTCCCAGTCTCGACTCGCACGAACAACCTATTGTTTCGCATTCTCGCTCGCTGTCGACTAAGCTACAAAGGCACGTAAAAAACGTTCGTCTTCATCTTTGATTTTTTTTTTTTAGATTTTTCTTTCTGCAATATTTCTAAAATTGTTAAATTCAATTAAAAACTAAAAGAAGTTTTACACATCCGGGTCTCCTCAGCGGGATGAATGATACTCATACAAAAAAATTCAGCCTTTAATGAGTAAAGGAAGTAGATGTTTTGCGATCCAAACTCTTTCTTTTATAATTGTATATTAAAATGAAACAAATATATTTTTTAATATCACATATACAAGGAATTAAAAAAAAAATTAGAGAAAAAAACATTTAACGCAAAAAGACTCAATCGCTTCTCGGAAGTGAGGGTAAATCCAAAGAGTTTATTCCGCCATGGCACACAGAGAGAGAGACAAGCAACATTGGGTAAGACGTCGGGTATGACGATTGATGATGTCATCTGGCCACACGGGGAGGCGTGTCCGTCGGTGAGGACAAATGAAAACAGACCCGCACCGCGACCCCGCCCTCCTGCGACAACACGTCGCCAAATGGCAGGCTTCCATGCGGCTCATTTCTTTTTTCTCGTCATATATTTTCATCATACCTGGTGACTTCTCACAACACAAGTTTCGCTTGTCTCATGTCTTTCCCCCCCCCCCCCCCCCCCCCCACTGCGTTCGCTCTCGTATGCTGATTGCTTCTGTTTGATGCTACCGCGATCTCCCACATTTTAAATTTCGGTACAGCTGCATTGTCAGACTTTATTAGGATGTTTGGTTTGGTTTGTTTAATTAACGTCGCTATAGAGCTGCACAGTGGGCTATTGGCGACGGTTCGGGGCCTGTCTCCAAGGAGGAAAGACCCGGGAACGATTCATCGTATTTTTGAACCATGGTCAGATGACGAGGACAACACCTGAGCTGGCACCCGACGCAACCTCAATAGGCGTCAGGACATTGGACCCCGATCAGATGTATCGTGCACCAGTCCCGTATACACGCCAGTATAATTTGTTGGATGTTCTGGACGACTTTTCTAGTATTTTTGTATTAGGATATTTCAACGGGTTTGGTTGGTTTGGTTTGGTTAATGAACGTCGCACTAGAGCTGCACATTTTGCAATTGGCGATATATTTCAACGGGAGTACGTCTATAAAATCGGTCCGGGTACAACAGTCATTGGCAGAAACTTGCGCGACTTAAAATGTGTGGATATTTCACGGCCCCGTAACTCCAGGGATTACCGCAGGGCCTCCAGTTGCTCAGTGGACAAAGGCGTTCAGCCGGAAATCAGATGATTGTTTGTTCAAATCCGTGCCGTGGACTTGACAAAGAACAAGTAAAAAAGCAGTGATCGGAGTGTTGCCAGCTTCACTACAAAAATAAAAGAAAGTCATCCAACAAATTGTACTGGCATGTATACGGTACTGGTGCACGATAAATCTGATCGGTGTACAATGGTTGGTTGGTTGGTTGGTTAAATAACGTCGCACTAGAGCTGCACAGTGGGCTGTTGGCGACGGTTCGGGGTCAATCTCGAAGGAACACATACACATTCAAACACACATTCATACATGCACCTCGTTATTTTTTAGAACCTTGGTCAGATGACGAGGAAACACCAGAATTGGCACCCAACGCCTTCAATAGACGTCGGGACTTTGGACCCCGATCAGATTTATCATGCACCAGTCCCGTATACACGCCAGTAAAATTTGTTGGATATTCTGGACGACTTTCTAGTATTTTTGTAGCGAAGCTGACAACCCTCCGATCGCAAGATCACTATTTTTTACTTTTCTATGTCAAGTCCATTTCACGGATTCGAACCACCAATCCTCGGATTAGTAGCTGAACGCCTTACCAACTGAGCAACTGGGGCTCACCCGGGGTACAATGTCCTGTACCCATTGAGGTTGCGTCGAGTGCCAGCTCAGTTGTTGTCCTCGTCATCTGACCATTGTTCAAAACTGCGAGGCATCGTTCCCGGGTCTTTCCTTCGTGATAGGCCCCGAACTGTCGCCAATAGCCCACTGTGCGGCTCTAGTGCGACGTTATTAACCAAATCAAACCTGAAAATAAGCTCCCAATTGTGTTGGAGTGGAAAGTGGTTATGTGTCGAAGATTTCAGTATGAAGTCAAACTGGCACACTAAAGTTCAGCATTGGAAAATACAACCGGTTGAAACATTGGAAAATACAACAGGTTGAAACATTGGAAAATACAACAGGTTGAATGATTGGAAAATACAACAGGTTGAAACATTGGAAAATACAACAGGTTGAAACATTGGAAAATTGAACAGATTGAAAGAGCAATTCCAGACGTACCAAATGATACCAAGAAGTACCAATGACAAGAGATCTAGAGCTCATCGACGACGAAAAAATATCCAGGCTGAGCAAGCGTACGTACAAAGTACTTGCGAACCAAGTCAGTAGGGACTGTGCCTACCAGATTTTTTTAAAAAAAATTTTAATAGTTTGTTCCAAATTACTATGACAACGTATTTTTTTTTTCAGTGTTTACTTTTGCTCCTACTCTTATCTCGCCAGTTTCGAGGACATATAATTTTGCGATTTAATCAAGCTTAGTTAAAAAAATTTCCAGAGGAACTTTTTTGCGACATCTAAATCGACATCTAGAGACAGAGAATAAGGGACACATGAGATATAGAGATATTTATTTTAGATATTATTGGAGATTGGGAATAACTTATCCACTTCAATTGTTTGTGTAGACAAAACTCCTTATAACTAAAGTTTAGTTTTTCTATATCCCACTTGATTTTTTTACTTATTTTTATTCTTAATACACAATTTTTGATTTGATCCTAATCTTAATAAGGATTTTAGTAATTTCTCATTTTAATTCTGAAATGTTTGTAAATTTCATTTTGTGTGTGGATATAGATGTCGAAATGTGGTTTTTTTTTATTAAAACTGAATAATGTCTTTAAGTATATTTAGTAAATTATTTAATCGCTCAGGCGTAGAGTTAAATCCTGGAATTTAACCACTAAAGAATAGGAACAACAACCTATAATCTAGCTTATGTGATATGGGATTTTTCTAATCTCTACTTTTCCAGATAGTAATAAAAAAGTAACCTAAATGGGTAGTTCATAATTCAGAAGCTTAACAACAACAACAAAATAGCAAAGAAACAATTACTGATCAAACAATATGACAGTTGTTAAAAAAGATTAAGATTTTAATATTTATTTGAAATATCTACAATCTTCGGCTTCAATTTTTTTTAAACTTCATATTTTAACCCTTATACAGCAACACGTTTTTTAAAAACATCTTTTATACACGAAATTAAATACATGTGCGTTGATGCGAACAGAATAATGTTGTGTTAACGAATCAGAGGGCTAGAGTGCTTAATTTTACTTACTTGAGTGTCTTTATCAGTAGGAGGAAAAGTTCTGTTATGATCGACGACTTTATTTTTTTTGGCAATAACTGACGCTCAAACAGTCTTTGAACGAGATTTGATGACTTTCAGGCGAAATTTCACAGTCTTTGAGCGGGTTCGACAGTCTTTGGACAATATTTCACAGTTTTTTTGGCGAGATGTTAAAGTCTTTGAACGAGATTCGACAAATTTCGGACAAAATTTGAAAGTCTTGGATGAGGTTTGATAGGCTGTCTTTTATTTTAGCCTTCAACTTTTCTTTTGAAAATCGAAATATTAAAGGTTCCTCTTTACTACAAATTCCATAACCTCAATTTTTTTCAACACATTAAAATTTTTTGACAAGAATCTTTTCCTAAGAAAGAGTCTAGTTCGAACCAGTGCGATGGATTCAACAAAGAAAAGTAAATAAAAAAAAAGTAGTGGTATTGCGATCGGAGGGTTGCCAGCTTCGCTACAAAAATACTAGAAAGTCATCTGACCATGGTTCAAGTTTTTTTTTTGTTAATTAACGTCGCACTAGAGCTGCACAGTGGGCTATTGACGACGGTTTGGGGTCAATCTCGAAGGAAAGACCCGGGAGCACATACACATTCACACACACATTCATACATGCACCTCGTTATTTTAGAACCATGGTCAGATGACGACCATGGTTCAAGGGTACATCGTACATGGGGCTTTCCTTCGAGAGGCCCCGAATCGTCACCAATAGCTCAATGTGCAGCTCTAGTGGGACATTATTTTAACCAAACCAAACCAAACCAACCAAACCCAAGAAAGAGTAAACAAGCAACCTGTTAATTTAGGTTGGTTTGGTTTTAGTTTGATTAATTAACATCGCACCAGAGCTGCACAGTGGGCTATCGGTGACGGTTCGGGGCCTATCTCGAAGGAAAGACCCGAGAACGATGCCTCGTATGTTTGAACCCTGGTCAGATGACGTGATCAACACCTGAGCTGGCACCCAACGCCTTCAATAGACGTCGGAACTTTGGACCCCGGTTAGATTTATCATGCACCAGTCCCGTATACACGCCGATAATTTTTGTGGATATTCTGGAGGACTTTTCTAGTGTTTTGTAGCGAAGCTGACAACCCTCCGATTAGAAGATTACTACTTTTTTACTTTTCCTTGTCAAGTCCGTCGCACAGGATCGATCTAAGAATCCTCTGATTCCCAGAGGACGCTTTATCATGGTAAACCTGTTAGTGCATGGTAAACCTGTTAGTGTTCTAATGTCCCTTGGAAAGAATAAAGGTTGGTTTGGTTTGTTTAAAAAATGTCGCATTAGAGCTGCACATTAGGCTGTTAACGACGGTTCGGGCCTTATCTCAAAGGTTTGGTTTTGGTTAAATAACGTCGCACTAGAGTTGCACAATGGGCTATTGGCGATTTATCTCGAAGGAAATCCCAAGAACAATGCCTCGTATTTTTTAACCATGGTTAAATGATGACGACAACAACTGAGCTGGCACCCCGATGCAACCTCAATAGACGTCAGGACATTTGATCTCGATCGGATTTAATGTGTACTACCACTCCCATTACAAATTGGAGGTAAGTTCACACGACGTATTGTCTTGTGATCGGAGGGTTGCCAGCTTCGCTACTAAATACTAGAAAAGTCGTCCAGACCATCCGCAAAAATTAACGGCGTGTATACGGGACTGGTGCACGATAAATCTCATCGGGATCCAAAGTCCCGACGTCTATTGAAGGCGTTGGGTGCCAGTTCAGGTGTTTCCTCATCATCTGACCATGGTTATAAAATAACGAGGTGCATGTATGAATGTGTTCCCGGGTCTTTCCTTCGAGATTGACCCCGAACCGTCGCCAATAGCCCACTGTGCAGCTCTAGTGCGACGTTAATTAACAAAATCAAATCAATCAAATCGAGATAGGCCCCGAACCGTCGCCACTGTGACTCTAGTGCGACATTAATTGTCAACCAACGAAAAAATTCCCATTGTACTTATTCAATTCAGTTTTGGGCGTGAAGAACCGCTAGCTGTAAATAGGCCCTGAACCCTGATCGTTTTTCGCCGCTAGGCGATTATTTACTTCCTTTTGTTCCGTGCCGTTGTGTGGTTCTTTTACTTGTCGTGGTGTGATTGCGCCATCTAGTTGCCAAAAGACGAAGAAAAAGTTGCAGTTTAGAGATATTATCATCCTTATATTTTATTCAATTGAATTCAAAGTAAATATGATAAAAAAAACTTTTATTATTATAAAGTTAGTCTTGTTTTTTCGTTTTGTACGTGTTCATATTGATTGAAATATTTGATCTATAATACTTTTCTATAAAATGGAAAAACGTAAAATTAAATGTAGTATTCTTTTTAATTCAAACCCAATATTTGTTCAACGACCAAAAAATACTGTTCTGGAATTTATCATGTGGGATGGAACCAGCTTTTAATGGTTCAAATTATATAAAAAAGGATTAATCGGGAAGGAAAAAAACTTATTTTTAATACATTAAATTATAAAATGTAGTATAGTACAACTTTTCAGTGAATATTGTTGATTCTGCTTTATTGAGTAGTTTTCTGAAACAATTAGGTCTGTATTTTGGAACAGGGAAAAGTCTGGGTATTGCGACTGATGTTATTAGTATACTTTTTATTCGCATTATAAAAGGTTATTCGCAATTAGAGATCATTAACGCAAATTTGTAAATATATTTTTAAGTAATTGAATTGAATTGAAGATAACGTCTGGTTACAGTGTATAAAAAGGATAAACAATTTATTCAAATTACACTATTCATATTTCAATACATAGCGAGGAGCATATTTGAGGTGTGGTCAACTCTTACTAATACTTATTTTTACCGTTGTAAAAAAATAAAGTCGTATTGCAAGGTTAATAAAATCAATTGAAATACAATTTTTTTAACGTCCTTTCCCATTAATCTCTCTACCCTGGTAGAGCGCTAGACCAGAAAATCTAGTCATGTTATTCTAGTTCATCTTACGGCCTCTCTAAAATGGTTCAAGGGTTTTCTGGAATGAATTATGAAGATAGATTGAGAAATTTGAATAGGTATACTCTGGAAGAGAGAAGGGTTAGGGGTGATTTTATTCAACTGTTCAAATTTATCAAACAAGGCGATGTGGAGGGTTTAGCTTTTAATATGAGTGATAGAACGAGAGGTCATGGGTTTAAGTTAAACAAGTCCCATTTTAATCGGGAAGGGAGAAAACACTATTTCTATAATAGGGTAATAGACAAATGGAACAACTTGCCAGTGAATATTGTTAACTGTAAAGGAGTAACGGATTTTAAGAAGACGTTAGATATGCATTGGGGGATAGTTAAGAGGTACTAGCTTGTTGGACCAACCTTGTTGGGCCTTGAGTCTGTTGTTGGTCGTCAATATTTGTATTTGTATTCTCAACCAAAAACAAGTAAACAACATGTCTACAACATTAAGCTGAGCTTAATCTTCTTGGATCTGGGGATCATTTTTACCCCTTTCAGCCCCACATCTAAGAAGACATGTATAAAACACGTGCCCTATTTCCACTGTCACTTATCCAAGCGATTTAAACCTAGCAAGAGGGGTTCTAAATCACTTCTTTTCTACAACAAGAATCGGCCCATCAACCCAAAGAAAAGACCCACCCCCACTGATACCCCCCAACGACCCAGGTGCACTAGGGAATCGAACCCGTGGCATTTGACTTCTGCAAGTCGTGACACCTTCGAACAATGGCGGGGGCAAATTCTTGACACGACTCAAGACAAGTAGCGCAAGTTGGGAGAACTGAGAATCGAACGGATTCTGCGAAGAAAATCGTCAATGTCCGTGTCCTTCCAATTAGATTTTCAGGTGGTGTGTTGTGAGTGACACGCTGAACCAAAAGACGTTGTAAAAGCGAAAAGATCTCCTGCTTATTTAGATTACAATGCACAAATAAATTGACTTTTTAAAGTTTGCAGAGGATTAGTGTCACACGAGTTGTTTTGCCTTTCCGTATGGCGGGACTTGGAAGCAGAGATTTGGGATGGTCATGTATTCTGTTCGATCACTCAGGGACAACTGCTGACAACGTAATTGGAATGGTGTTTGGAAGAGCGTATAAACGGAACGATTGCTTTCTATTCAGAGACCCTTGTGAAGCTCTAGTGCGACGTTCATTCGACCAACCTATTCAGAGAATTTCTTGGGTAAGAAAAGACGGATTTAAAATGAGAAATTCTTAGATTCAAATTGAATGTGTGTTAGACCTATTTGGATGAGAGATGACTTGTAAAGTTTAAGTCGGTTAGAATTGCTTTTGTTATTTGGGAACCTGAAAATACGCACGTGTAAATAAGTAAATAGATTTTATTTCGAACGTGCCTTCTGACAATCATCGTGGTTGGTTGAATTAACGTCGCGCTAGCGTTACACGATGGGCTTTTTTTCAACGATTTTAAATGTAACCCGAAAATAATAACTCAGAGCACTGGCCCGTAATTTTGAACCCTGACAACATCTGAACTGGCACTTATTTGCATGAGAGTTGACAGATTCCATATTCCCTAAACTTTTATATCACGACCATTTGAATCCACTATAAACGTACACCAGCCACCTCGGAGAATGTTTGGCAAACAACGAGGATTGAACTCATAACCCTCTGATTCTAATAATCGCTTTTAATATCAATTGTATGAATTTTTTTGGGAGTAAATGCGTCTCTAAAATAAGTAGCAATACAGCGATTAGCAGCAGAAACTTGAGCACACACATACAGTGTTGATATCTCAAAGCAGGGGGATTCGGCCTATAGGGATAAATGATACACCCCCATTGCCATGTAGAATAAGATGAGCCGCATCGACCATGTCCGTCATTAACCCTCCCCCCCCCCCCCCCCCCCCTCCCCCTCTGTTCTTTGTACAGCAAAATGGAGGGGGTGGGGTTCAGGATATGAGTCAAATTTCGCGAACATTCTGGCCTGTTTAAAAACTGTAATTGCTGCAGTTCTGATGGGCGTGAATTGTGACGATTGTGTGCAGAGACTGATTTACGGCAGGGCATTCGGGGCACTTGCCCAGGGCGCCCATTTTAATGGGGCCCCCCAAAAAAATGATTTAATGCTAAATATATGTGCAAAAGTTAAATATAAATATACTAACGATTTTTTTAAAAATCAATTAGATTTAGTTTATAAAAATGTTTTAATCAATTTTTTAAAATCAATTGTTAATTATTTTGCAAAACGTCTACTATTTCCTTCAATAAAATCAATTGAACTTTTTCAGCACGTTCATGATGTATGTCGCCTTTTTCATTGCGCTTGTCAGAGAAATGCCCTTTGGATCAATTGCAAAATTCAATTCATGACCAAGACCATAAACTAACTGGGTTTACTAATTGCACATTTGGTACAGGAAAAAAGTATCCATATAGTCGTTTACAAATACTTTTTCCTATAGCAAATTTTCTGATATTGTAATCATTAGAGATTTTCTAACTATAAAATGAGTAGAACGTACGAATCTGGCTTAACTAAAAAAAGCTAACAGAAACGAAAGAAGAGACTCTGTTGCAGTACCGACCATTAACGTTAAGTCAAAATCTCAAAAGAAAAAATTTAACAGTTTAAAAAAAAAATCGCAGTACTTAATTACTATTAATTATTTTTAATTACTATTAATAATTAATAATTTTTTTTAAACTGCTAAATTTGCATTAAAGCTGACTGATTACGTCATTTCGCATTGTGTGCCTATACATAAATTTAGCATTTTTATTTTGAGTTACGTCGAACTCCCCCCCAAACCCCCCCAGGCACGTCGCGCCGGGGGGGTTTGGGGGGGAGTCCGACCCCCCCAATAATTTGGAAACCCTAAAAGTTGGGAATTTCAAGGTCTGAAAATACCTGAGTTGGGAAAATTTATGTCTGAAGAAAATTAATATATTTAACAAATGAAAGCGAAAACACCTAGTTATCAAGAGAAAATTAGAAATGGTCCAACTTGTAAAAAAAAACCTAAATAAGCAGTGTGATTGGTTTTAGAGTTCACTACACACTTGCGACCGATACGATGCTGAGCCTCCCTAGACTATAGATGGAGTTGACTAATCAGTCTGCAGCCAACACGACGCCAGTGGCGGAACTGTTTTAAAAATGTCAATGTATTTTTTTTATATTAGACACGTTGGTAAGGGGGGGGGGGGGGGGGGGGGAGGGTAAACTCCTTCCATTGAACGCCAAGCGAAAAAAATTTTAAACCGAATGTATTATCGTTTCTTTAAAAAAAAATTCCCACATTTTAAATATATAATAAATTCTTTATCTAAATTGATGAAAATGTCTTCACATTTCTAGACAGACTGCTACTAATATAATCAATCCATTATCGCCTAAAAAAATGCTGGCATCTGCTAATTCTGTTTTATAAAAATTCAACTGTATGACCTTCAATTCTAAAAATAGATCAAAACCCCTTCTGTTATCTTCCGTCCTGTGTCGATGGAACTTTTTATATTAAAATGTAGTATTGCGTAACCTATAGACGCCGAACGTCTGAGCGTTTTCGACATTAAATCTTGTTTTATTACTTTTTGAGGTTTACGTTTTTGTTCCGGTTGTCAGGCAGTCGCGTTGGGAATGTTTGGGTGGGCGGAGGGGGATGGGACGAGGGACCCCCAATAATCTGGAAACCCTAAAAAGTTGGGAATTTCTAGTTTTAAAAATCCCTGATTTGGGAAAATTTAAGCCCAAAGAAATTTAATATTATTATCAAATGAAAGTGAGCGAAGATTACAAATTGTCCAACTTGTGAGATTAAACTTAAATTAGACCCTCTGGATGTCGCACTAGAGCTGCATATTGGGCTATTGGTGACGGTTCGGGGCCCATCTCGAAGGAAAGACCCGGAGACAATGCCTCCTACTTTTGGATCATGGTCATATAACGAGGACAACACCCGAGGCATCTGGCGCCGTAAGTTAAGAAATTTCTTTCAAAAAGGTGTATCTTTAAGAAGTATTTCAAGTGACGTATTTGTTTATTAAATTAGTAAAACTTTTTCCGATTGTTTACGTATTTTATTGGATATCATTATTATTTATAAAGAACGTGTCCTCATGTTTAGAAAAATGCCCAATTTGAGTTTATATTGCAGACTTACTTATTAAATTTGTCCATTGCCATTTAAAATGCACATTACTTGCGACGTCATCTAAATTATATTATTTTACCGGCCAAGGAGTTCGTTTATCTGCGATGTAATCTCCGCCCTACTTCAGATCTTTTTAAATATTTGCTAAATTTAATATGATTGTGAAATTTGTAACCAAAATTTTAATAAAAACTGTTTAATAACTTTCACATCTTCTGAATTACCAAGGGACTTATCTTTACTAAGCCATGATTCCTTCTCTGCCTAAAAAATTTCAGTATTCTACAATGAATAAAGAATAAGTTAAAAGTCAATTCCGTTTTGAGTGTTTGTTCTTTGTCAGTTATATTATATGCTTTAACTCATTTAAACAATTTTTAAATACTTTGAATTTAATTTAATATTTATAATAAGATAAATTTGGTTATTCAATCTTTTACAACTTTGAATTAAAATGACCTTTACAATTTAAATTGAATTATAGAAGTTAATATTTATTGGTCAAAAGTAAAGAAATTCCTTTGAATGGGTTGCACAATGCCGAATCTTCGAATCAAACTCTTTAGACCACATTGCCTTTATATTATTCTTTACCAGTTTTGGTCAACTAAAACGCTTATTAGATCTTTAAATTGCCATAACTATACATTTTTTAACTAATTTATTTCATAATTAGGGAGTGATTTACTAATTTTTAAAATAGTTATGGACAATTATTAAAAGTAGTTGTGGTGTTGCTCTTAAGTCACCCCTCACATGTAATATTTACAATTATTGAATCAATGCTTTTTTATTTTGCAAAGCCAATGCTTTCCGACCGTCTTTCTCTTTTTACAGATACTATTTTCTATAAGCACCTATCGTTGCTTGTTGATTTTTTTCAGTGCACACTTTATGCATCCTGTCGGGGGATTGCAATGATTGGTCATTACGTCACATATGCTGTTTTTTTTTTTTTAATCCCTGGGGATTGAATATTTCTGCTATATTTTTTCTTCTATTTCTTTTTTTTTATGAGTAACTGGCGTCTTATTGTCTAAACTTTCTCCAGTACTTTGTTTTGTTTCAAAGAGACTGATTTGAATATCAGATAATTTGTTAATAGGTATCAGTGTTTTTACTATGCAGAGCTCTCTCTTGTGAATTTTAAGGTAAATTTATTTTTTACGAGTGTTGGAATATTCATGTATTTACGTTGTTGCCAATTTTTCTACTCAAAGATACCCCTAAATTGTTTTAAATGTGGATTAGTTCGTCACCATGGGTTAATCGCATTGAAAATGTTTTAAAAAGTTCATTGACTATTAATTGTATCTCCGACACATTTTTCATTAAAAATGATTAAATGACCGGTCGATAATCACATGTTTACATATAAAAAATATGAAAATAGAAACCTGATACATCAACGCTCCACTCTATTTTTAAGTTTAGCATCTACTTGAACAATCATATTTTTAATGTTATTAAGGTCCGGTACTCACTTCATTATTAATCTTGAAACATTTTTCTGTTTCTTATTAATTGACATTTAATATAATTGTAATTAACTTTTACTGTATTTATATATAGCTATATTCTGCATCTGTATTTGATCCACACAGTTTTCACATTTTTTTAGTTAAGAGTTAAGGTTCATGTAAATATAATTTATATAGGCTTTTGCATTAAATTCTTAATTAATGTAAAGTTTTCTATCAAGAAAATTACAAATTATCTACACACATGAATTATTTTCAAATAAAGTATTCTGCAATATACGAAATGAATTAAAGCAATATAAAAATATGTATCGTAGTTTACTATTGTTTATTTTAAGCCTTTAATCCTACTTAATCTATAAAAAAAGACGAAAAATGTCGGTCAGTTGGAACTGGAAATTTCATATCTTTAAGTTGGGAATTTCCTATCTTTAAGTTAGGAATTTCATATCTTTAAGTTGGGAATTTCATATCTTTAAGTTGGGAAATTCCTTGTTTCAGCCCCCCCAAAAAAAATTGCTTGTGACGGCCCTGGGGCCCCTAATGTTCTTTTGCCCTGGGCCCCTAAGCTTGTAAGTCGGTCCCTGATTGTGTGCCTAAATTGAATAAAACGACAAGCTCTAAAATTCCATGTGATTAATTGAAAGCATTTTTGTAAGAATAATCTGTAGTGGGAACTGACTAATTCGTCCAAGATTTTCCTATGAAGCCAGCATATCACTTTAAAGTTCAAATGCGACATAGGAAACTTCATTCTAATTAATAGATTCTAATTTAACAACAGCTTTTTGAACGATCAAAGAGCATTGAAAAATTTCGAGCTCGTAATAGGAGGGTTGTGAGTTTGCTTCTCTTCGTATAGAAGCGATTGGTATACCTTTGGAATATATTCCGAACCGTCGCCAATTGTGTGATTTCATTGCGTAGCTCTTGTGCGACGTTAACTCAACTCCAAAGGGTTTTTTTTAAAGTTCTATGCAGGAAGTAAAATGTCGACCACGGTTCCTACTTAACTGCTTGTCAGATAACTTATTTTTAGCTCTCATTTTAGCGACAAAATTCATACAATATTTACAAGAATGTTAAACATATAAAAATAGTTTTCTACACCCCTGAAAATTTATATTTCCAGTGTGTCGAACAGTTTCTAGTGGAATGGAACAAGTTGATAATGCGTTCCAAACAACTTATTTTCCAATCATATGAATAGTATTTTTAGTGAATTTGCTCATTGTGTTTCGAAGATATATGTTCGTTCATATATGAAAAAGATGGTACTCTTAGCAAGCAATAAATGAAGTTGTGCGATCAAAACAAAAATTTTGGTGGCCCACTAAAGTTGCGATGTAAAGATCTCAAAAAGCTACTTGGCCATATATAAAAAAAAAAAAGAAGATCGAGAATATATCTAATATGATTAAAAACGACCCAATCATTATTCTCCCTCCTGAAATTAAATCGCACGAGAACCAGTAGATGGCACCACCAGAAAACTAAATAATTATATATTCAGAATCTTTAGTTAGACCAATTGTCACTAGAGAGCAGCACTAATAAAACCATAAAGCGCTGCAGCAAAGGAAAAACTCATTTTTTTTATATATCGTTTTTTATTTGACGTTTTAAAAACTGAATTTTTTTTTTGTTGGTTCTGCTGAGTTCGTCCTTTGAACACGCAATGCTTCATATTTTAATAGGATGTCCTGATTTTACATTTTTAGAAAGAAAATTGTGATGATTTTAATTATTCTATATTTAAACTTTTAAAATGTATGAATTTTTATAAAATTTAAATCTAGGATCTTAGAAAAATAAGAAAGTTTCATTTACCAATCAAGTAAAATATTGAAAATTTGACCAATGTTTTCTTCCTCGGCTTGTACGATAACCTAAAACTTCTGGATTTTGCTTGTAAGAATTACACACCCGAATCGTTCGAATTTCAAATGAAACTTTTTCAATTCTCATTCGTCCCGATCACTGAACTCTAACTGTAACTTCTATAAGTCTCAAAACAAGCTTCCTTTTATGGATGGGCGAATTGAAGCCAATGTGGAAGCAGCCGCACTGTGCCTCAAATTTTTTTATAGTGATTTAGCAGTGTTCATTCTAGGCGTTTTTTGAAGGGCGGTCCGCCCCGCCCGCCCTTTTTTCATCTCGATAGCGCCCTCATGCCCCTTTTTTCAAAAATGCCGCCCTCTTTTGAAAAAATTCCGCCCCTCTTGCCCTTTTCAGTCAAGCTCAAGCGTCCTTGCTTTCCTAACTGTTGAGGAAAGCAAGGACTGCAATAAAGGCATGGATTAAAAAAAATGTGTATGTAAATTGGAATTAAGTGAATTATGACAGTAGGTAACAAACTCCCTTTAAGTACACGTGCTGTGCAATCTCGATGATTAAGCGGTTATTTCTAGCACGGGACATTCCACAAATCATATTGGTTGCCTGTACCCACATATGAAATGCTATGTTTTTTTAAAGTGAAGATGGTTTGGTTACAATATTAGGCCTTTTATTACCAAATTTGAGATTTAAGTAGCCTTTTCATCAGTTTTGTAAGGGGTCTGATTAGGGCTACTTACAGATTTGGTTTTTAGCGAAAACATTAATTTTTAAGTGTGAAATTTTGGATTTTAAGTGATATCTTCATAAAGGGACATCAATTTTGTACGGGTCTTTCCTTCAGAATAAGCCCCGAATCGTAACCAATAACCAATATGCAGCTCTAGCGCAATATTAATCAACAAATCGGAACTTTTTTTTGTTTGGTCACGGGTCTGATATATCAACGGGTGGCCACGCCAAACTTTTTTTTTTTAAAAAAGTGTCCTTTTATAAACAAGAAGTGCCTTTTCAAAAACTGGGTGCCCTTTTACAGCCAACAGCGCCCTGCCCTTTTTTATTTCTAGAGTGAACATTGGATTTAGTGATGTTTTTTAATACCATAGCATTGTAGAAATATTAAATGTATATAAATATTATATTTTATTCTTATAAAATTAATGTACTGACGCCTATTGAGGTCGCGTCGGGTGCCAGCTCAGATGTTATCCTCGTCATCGGACCATGGTTTCAAAATCGATGCATCCAAAATACAATGCTTTCCTTAGAGATAGACCCCGAACGGTCGCCAAAAGCGGTCTGTTCAACTCTAGTGCTATGTTAATTAACCAAAGCAAACCAAACCTTATAGAATTATTTTTTATATTGCCAAACAAATAGTTTTTGCTCTTGCTTTTTAACCACTTCGACTTGCAAATGACTTTCTTATTTTAATAGCAGATTGCATTTAAAATGGGTTTCAAAAGAAAATAGAAGAAAACTCAGCCAAAAGCAATACATATGAGCTTATTTTAACATTAAAAAATATACGAAAAAGTTGCAGTAGCGATGAAAGTGGGGTACAGTTGTTAGAATATATAAATCCATCCAGAAGTTACAGATTAGGTATCCGATTTCCTTTGTTGTCAAATCATTGAAATTTGATTAAATAAGCTTTTTATAAACCCTCCCAAATGTTCCAGAAATACAAATGTTAGTAATTTTAGATTATCCAACTTAAACTTATAAACTCAAACAGTGTAATTTTTTTTAGTACCTTCGCGAAAAGAAAAGGCACAAACGTTCATGTATCCACTTTTCTTTTCAATATTACTGAAATAAATCGGAAAGTTTTTACTTTTTGGCCAAGTGGTGCGTGTCCTAGTTCAATAGGTTGCCCATTAATGAGTTGAATTCCATTACGTTTAATGCAACCTTTAAACACTCTTATCTTGGAACTCTGTTTTTGGACTTGCGCCACATGGCAGCCAACCTGCCCATATCAAAATGTTCTGCAGTCAGTTTGATAAATAAATGATTCTATGAAACATCATTTACACAAACTTCCTTAGTCGGAACCAGTATCTTTGATAATACAGTTCTGTCCAAGACAATAATTCTTCTCAACATTTACTTTTTAATTTGAGTTTCATACATTGTGTTAAATTTCAGTTTACAAAGCTTTGTACTTTTAGAAGTAGAAAAAATTTGAGCTGACAGTTTAGTGAGCACTTGGTGCAATATTTTATGCCAAAGTAATTTGAAAGTAAATATGCCAACAATTCAATTTTTAATTGAAGAATTAATATTAGCAGCGGATTTTTTTTTCAACTGTATAAAGATGCAAAAAAATGACAATTGTTTTGAAGTCATATTTACTTCATAGAAGTTTTGAATATTTAAAGACATCCATTTAAAATCAAAACTTATAAATGCAATACATATATTTGTTTATAACTATTTAATATATATTAGTTCTTTAAAAAGTTTTCTCTAATCCATAACCAAAATAAACTATTTGTTAATGTACCTTTATATTTTCTTTGATTGTTTACAAATTTAAGAAATACCTTATCAACTTATGAAAGCAAAAGCCAAAAAAATAACATAAGAAAAATGTAAAAATTAAGACTTATTGGGGTAGGATTTGGTTTTTCCTACAACTTTTTCTACATAACAAAGCAGCATGTGCAAATTATAATTGCACGTTGGGTTACATGCAAAAATAACACATTAGGAGAAAAGGGAATAAACTATAATTATTATTAAAATAGGAACATTTTAAAGAGTTAAATTAAATATTCAAATACACACATTCTCAGAGTACATTTGAATGTGTATGATAACATATTTACAAATAAGTTATTTGATGAAAAGTGGTTTAAACACTATTACATCAACAATTTCCATTTAACTTCCAATGCCCCTTGTATTAATATGTAAAAATCAAAATATTATCAAGGAATTTTATAATAAAATGTTTACTATTAAAATAAATTATTTACACAAACAGAAAAAAGTATCTTTTTAAACTTTTATTGAAAAAAAAATTTTAATCTACAAATCTTACTATAGTTTTCTTTCTAAAAAGAACATATTAAAATACTAAATATACATTTAATATTACAAATTGGAAATTTAAAAATTTAATACAATTTTAAAATGTAATTTATGATGTTGTAAATTATCATATATGAAAATAATTTTTATCACAGTTCAAGAAGACAAGCATAATAATTTATAAAGATCAGAATTTAAACATGCACAATATCATTTATATTAAATTACGAATTCATTTAACAGCCGACATTAGCCTTCAAAGACATTTTAAATAATGTATTCAAGCTTAACACCTCATTAAGATACATGCTTTTATAACACAATTGTTACATTTTGATTTTACAGTCAAGGCCTTTAATGAAAAATAATTGTGTATGGCCGATTGCGATGAAAAATCATTAAAATTTCAGGAAATGCACAATTACAAAGTTAAGATTAAAATAAAATTTAAATTAGGCATCTGAAACTATGATCTGGTAAAATGGAAATCTGGAAATGACTAGAGAACCAGAGAGTTTTCAGAGACGATTCTAAATTTACGTTCAGGTATACAATTCAGTACACTAAATTAAATAATGGATCTGAAAATTGACTTCTTTCTGAACATAGCTCGAGATGCCTAATTTCGCCTCCACTGCACAAAAGCACCAGCTTAAAGCCGAACTCGTAAGGCTTCCACGTACATTCTAAGTTAAACACTTAAAAATAAAATAGAACATAAATTTACGATTCCACAAGAGAACATATTATGGAATGTTATCAAAGCATAAATGCAGAATAATTTACAGAGGGAAAAAAAGAATCTTAAAATATTATGATACACAATGTCAAAGTAAAGTAGCGATCCCCTTTACTAGACGTCCCAACTTCAATGTTCCATTCACACAACGCGGGATGTAAAACTTTAAAAATAAAAACTTGTGTCACCACAGAGTTTGTCGGTAGGCACTGTCGTTTCATAAAACTGTACAAAATATCACTTCAGATCGTATTCCACTTTTTTTTTAGTTTGTTTAGTAGAGTTATGCGAAGAGACTTGCTCCCCTTGCAAAGTACACAGCGAAGAGTGACGCAAGCGCAACCACAAGCGCGTTGTGCACGAGGGCCGACGAAGCGCCGAGGCCGTCCGAGAGCTCATTGCAGCCGCTGCCACAATCCGATCCTTCGCACACGTTGCACAGGCTTACAACTTTCGGTTCATAGAACATCCTTGCGCTTTTGGCTGAAAGGTAAAATAAATATTAACTAAAAAAACTAACACGCTAATATTTTAAAAATGAAGTGGACAAGAATAACACTATATAAATGTATGCGACGGTAAGTCATAGCTGCTCTGTCACAAAACTACTGTGATGTCGAATTCAAATAAATATGGCTTTATCTTTTTAGTTAAATCTTTTTTTTAATAGTCTCACAGTATTAAAAATATATGGTTATTAGACACTTAACAAGCGCCTTGTGCACTGTAACAATGAAACAAAACTAGATTCTTAACTACAAATGTCTATAATCATTTAATCCCCTCCTTGGTTGGTGTTAACTATCATACGACCCAGTGGCGGCCCGTGGTCTAAAATGTTAGTGCAGCCGAAATCAAGTGAATCCCCCCCCCCCCCCTATTTTCCAAAAACCTTACATGAACGGAAATTCTTTATTATTCACTACTCAAATCAAGTTTCCTTTAAATTTTTAAGAAATGATAACATGCGAAAAAACGGAAAACACTTACTTATTTTTTGAAAATTAAAGCAATCCTGCTTTCTTTTAAACATGTGAATCGGTCAATTTTAATATTAACTTACATAACGAAACAACAGCAGGACCATGTACTGAAACAACAGCACACAGTAAATGTATCACGAAAACCATTTCCGTTTGGATATAATCTCGTAAGTTCTCGTTTCGCCAACGAGCCAATCAGCATATCGAACCTCAAGTACAGCTAAAACAAGAATATTCATTTTGGCTGTACCTTCTCACAAATGCAGTGCATTAGCATGTGGGGAATCTCCATACTACGTAGAGGTTGCCATGGCAACGATGCAGCTGATTTCGAATTTCGCTTTTTAACTGCAATTTTGAGTGAATGGAGTTTTTCCCCCTCCTGAATTGTGCATTACGGTAACAGGCTTGCTATTTATCGGAGATTTTGTTTACTACCGTAGAATTTTCATTTTCAATTCTAATCTTCATTTAAGAAAATTAGTAAAATATCTTATTTTAGTTTTAAAATACACTAATGTATCTAGGTGCAGCCCGGCTGTACTTGCTGTAGTGGGCGAGCCGCCACTGATATGTCCAGTATTTTCTGGAATGTATGCCCTCTAGGAGACAGAGTCTAGACAATGGGCAGAATAAAACAGATGGAGGATTAGCAGAATAGAACAGAATTTAAAAAAAAAACACCCACAACTAAGAAGGGGTTAATGAATAGATCTCCGAACTCTTTCACCACAAAAGTGACAGCAAACAATGCAGAATTTCTTCAAGTTAAATAAAAAAATATGTTATTTTCTAGTTGGTTATATGTTTTACAACCATTAATAAAGGTTACACAAGATTCTACAACTAAGGCCATTCCACAAGAATGAGAAAAATGTGAACATGTTTTGTGCATGTAGAATGGACATTAGCATGGATTACAAACCCAAATAAACATTTAAGCCATACCAGGATTTTAAACCAAAATATTACCATCTAAGAGCAAAGTGCTACCTCTCAGTCACAAGATGAAGCTTAAGTGACGCATAGCCTTTTTTTTAGTAATACAAATATTTTCAATATTAATATTTGAAACAAGAAATTTCCCAACTTAACAATTCGAAATTCCCATCTCAACAGTGCTGAAAATCTCCAGTTCCAACTTATCTTATTTTTTTAATATATATTTTAGGTAATATTAAAGAGTTCTCCCACAAGAATTGATTTGTTGCACCCATATAACAATGTAGTGTCCGTTCTGAGGTCTAATTTAAATGTAATCTTACAAGTTGATCAATTTCTAATCTTCCCTTGCTGTCATTTGTTAATAATAGTAATTTTCTTCATGCATAAATTTTCCCAACTCAGGGTTTTTAGAAGTTAAAATTCCACAACTTTCATGGTTTCCAGATTATTGGGGGATTATCGGATTCCCCCCACAAACCCACCCTCCCCGGCATGCCTGGCATGGATGCAAGTGCAGGTAGAATCTGCGATCCGAGAATACAAACCATGTGATATACACATGGTTTATATACTTATCATGTATATACCACATGGTTTATATATTTATCGAATCTCAGATCCATCTACATCCGCTTCTTCTGTAACAGCACTTAATGCTATTTATAAAGTTGTTTTATTTTATCAATTAAACATTTTGCCTCATCAAGTAAAATCACATGAGCAAAGCCCATCTTCAAACAGATAAGCGACTAAAAGAAAAGTTTACATTTGTAATACTTACACAGATCATAGTAATCGTACACTCGCACAGGTACTGGCTTCTGATTGGCTACTTTAAAGTTTCTGTATGCAGGAACATGAACACACATTTCCTCCCCACCAATCTGTTTAAAAAAAAATTATTAATCAATATTAAATTAACTATTTCATTTATATTGTAGTAAATGATATCATTATAAAGAAACTTGTATCAAGTACTACTGCTGCTATGTATTAAAGAAATCGATTAAAAGTTGGTGACTAGCTAAAAATATTAGAAATGTTCTGGAAGATTTTATTCTGTATCAAACTATGTTTCTTTTTGAACAATGTTAATACAAAAAAAGGAGTATAGACCCCATATTTGGTCAACATAATTTTAATAAGAAGATTGTTAATCTTAATTCTTAAGCCCATTCTACACGAATGAGAAAAAGATGCTATACTCTCGGTGATTCGAGAATCCAAACAAAGTGGTTTGTACACTAGAATCACCAAGCCATAAGTAAAAACTCGGCATGTTTATCTTGTTCATGTAGAATGGGTATTAAGAACAACATGTTAACCAGAATGCCATGTAATACAAAAGAACATTAATTATTTAAAGGGTACATGGGGAAAAGGCACATTGTGAACCAAAATAATTCTTTCAGAAAACAAGTTTTTATTGATAACAACGCTCTTCTTCATTAGAGCAAAACTTTTCCCATCGCTTACACTTTACATAACATTTTTATTCCCAAAATGAAAACATGGGTTTAAAAGTTCTCTTCAAATGTTACTAGATGGCATTAGATTCATTTTTGACAAAAGATTTGATATTGTGCTGTTGTCAAGTGTACCCTACTTTTATGTTATAAAGTAACGTTATTATCTATCAATAGCAAATTTTGCAATATTACAAGATTGGTGTAAATACTTCTAAAAATTAATTAGGCAATAATTTTAATGAGTAATTAACAATGCTCAACAATTAAATCCATTTAGTAAAAAACATTAAGTAGATAAATCAATTTTTATCCATCCTTCCAATGTCACCTATCTGGAAATGCTAAATTCATTTTAATATAACTGCTGAAGCACTCACTCTATCAAAATAAATGACAACGTTGGTGTCGCCATCTTTTGTTTCGACCCTCTTTATCTTCTGCAGTTTCTTGATCTCTGGGAGGGTTTCCATGTCCGCTTGGAATCCAGACGGCAGGCCCACTTCCATCACAGCCATATTACTCGAACCTTCCTCTTCATAACTGAAAAACACAACACCCATTTAAAACAAAACACAAATGACATTTGTCAAACTTATGTACAGTTATGGTAGTGAACCTTAACCATTTACAGACAGGTGTATAATGTATGTGTTATATATCCAAACACTAGGTTAGGGAAATGTGCAATTTTAGAGAAAATGTCATGATGGCTGTAGCAATAATAGAAAATGTGCCAGAGTTAATTGCATGTTCCCCATTAAAATGTAAAAATCTGCATGCAGTACCAGATCCTGATTTTTGCAGAATTGAAAGCCACATGGACCATTCATTGCAAATTGTTCGACAAATATTTCAATCAATTTAAATATGCTAAAATATAAATTATTTAATGTTTCATAACCGAGTCAACAATACTTTAAAACTTATTCTTTTTATAAAAAAAATTTTAATGTATAATTTTTTTTGACAAATATCCTCTAATTTCCGCCGCAGTGAAAGGAAGTACCAACAAACTGACTAAAAGGTTTGAAATTTAAGGAGTATTAAATTTTCAAGTTGTTTCTCCTTTTAAATTTATTTTCTGGTTTAAAAATTGCTTTTAAGAAAATAAAATTCCACTTATTAGTTATACCACAACAAAGGCCTTGTGTGTCTCACATTAAAACTGAATATTCCTTACCTTGTACAAATATCAAGTTCCATGTAATCATCTGTAGTAGCTTTTCCTAATACTGGTTTCAGATTAAACGCTGGAAGTTTTTCTGTAGATTCAACATTGTAAGACCAAGTGACCTAAAAGAAATACAATTTGTTATAGTAAAAACTATTATTCGCAAGACAAATTTAAAATTTTGTGGGGAATAAAGAATTGTAAAAACTTAAATTTAAATGTTTTTTACAATGAAATCTTTTGCATGACTTTTCATAATTTAAAGTATTTCATGGCTCTAAAACTTAACATTATCTGGTTAATGCTACCAAATAAATTTTTATAAATTACATATACAGGGATTTTCAAAAAGTTCACACATGATATTATAAGGTTTCATAGTTGTTACGTAATTCCTGCTCATTTTAAGAAAACAAAAAGCCATTTTTAAGACTGTAAAAGTAAAGTTAAGAGTTTTGAAAGATATAATAGGCAAAATTAGGTAAAGTTTAAATGATTATAGGTAGAGTTTAAAATGATGAGTTTTCTTTAGGAAATGTTCAACTTAAAATACTTTTAATAAAATGCCTTGAGCAGGCTTTTAACAAATTTCTTAATTAAAAATTAATCCCTTCAAGTAAATAAATGTAAAAGGTTCAGAGATATTTATAGGTAAAGCAAATTACAAAAGGAATTTAATAAGTATTCATAAAGATTGTCGAAATCATGTACATTTAAATTGAGATTACATAAAAGCAAACCTAAATGAAAAAATAAACTTACTTGAACAATTCCCACACCAAAACCTTCAGCTTTTAATTTCACCGAATCAGTGTCTGATGGAAGCTGAAATATTAAAATTAATGAAAACTTAAATACATATTACACACATTCTAAACTTCTTACACAAACAAATTTTATATCAAATTAATGAACAAAATAGTAATAACTTCCTACTTACAATTACTTTTTGAAGTACCATTGCATTTTCTGAGTTTATTGTTAGGGATTTTTTCATGTCTTTCGAGGCGTAGGTGATTGTAATGGAGATGGAAGTAGAAGCCAGTCTCATTCCCAAAGCTGCCAATGCTTGGATTCCAACTACAGTATCCTACAAGCAAAACAATAATTTGAACTATCTCATTGTAATTACCACATCCATTACAATTAAAAGAAGGCTTTCAAAAATCAGGGTTGTCAGTCAATATTAAAATTCCCAGATTTTTACGATTTTTTTTAAAAAAATCCAAAAAGAGAAATACATAAAAAGCAAATACTTAAAAAAATATATGTAGAAACCTGTAAAAATACAGTACTTGCAAATAACCTATCAAAGTATTGGGAAATTATCAGTTTTCTTTACAAGTTTATATTTTAATAATGAAAAGAAAATTGCATTGATTGCAAGGAAAAGAATATGACAAAGCACTTTAAGCTCAAAAAAATTCCTTGACATTTTTAGAAACGTTGAGAAATTATTAATTCCTTCCCTGATTATTCAAGTCATTTTCTTTTCCCTTACAATTCTAGGTTTTCCATGTTTCCCAGGTACGTGGGAACCCTGAAACATGTTTCAGTTGTATTTCTAGATACATTCTAAATAAAATACAATACATATTTTGATTTGACAGACCATATTTAACAATACATCTCTTAAAACAATTAATTTTATCTTGTAACTTATTTCGATTGAGTGAACACTTCTGAAACAACAGACATATAATTTCAAGTTTAGTTGAAACTATGAACTGATGATTGACCTAACTTTGATAAGTGATTTCTTTACATTTCTGAAATCCAGTGCGATAGGAGAAAATTATTCAGAACAATACCAAACATTTCAAGTTAATTGAGGTAATACTAAACAAACAATAATTCTCTAAATACTTTGTAAATAACATGAAATAGAAAGAGTCCATTTCAATAAACGATGGCGATAGAAAAAGTTGTACCGATTAGATTAAAATAATAAATTACTTTAAAAATTGCAAAAAGTGAGACCTGACCCCAATGACCCATCTATAATTTTAAAAAATAATATAAACACAAGAACTCTTTACCTTGAAGATTAACATTTAATGCAACCCATACGATTCAAATTCTCAGAATAAAGTAAAAAAATTTAAACCGTGAAATTACCTGCGTTGAGGAATAGCCTCCAAATTCATTCTGCTGAGAAATAAGCCACCTGAGAATTGGCAGAGAGCCAGCAACGTCCCCTCTCACGGAGTAGGTCAGGAGGGCATAGGCGGTCATCTCAACGTCCTGCGACTGGGGCTTGTAGGAGGATACAGACTTTCCCTGGGGTTTCTGCCAGTTAATGGTATCAACTGAAAAGGAAAGTTTTCTCAATGATTGTTAGGAAATTAACTTTTAAATGCATATTTTTTTTAAAATATGTATTTAATTTTGTTATAATTTTGTAGTAAACTGCTACAATTACTTAATAGTTTTTATTATTTACACTGTTTTGTATTAAAATTATTTGAATTCTTTGACATATTAAAAAATAAAGTAGAAAATCTTTTCCTGAAATTAGCAATTATTACATATATTTTGCAATAATTATATTTTGATAAAGTAATAAAAGTGAAGTATTTCAAACAAATCTGATTTGTATATAAATCAGAAATCAGTTACTAGAGTAACTAAAAACCTTAAAGTACATAAATATTCCTTAGTTACTTGGTTGTTAAGACACTGATAACTACACTGGTGGACAATTGCTAAGGACGGATGACAATAGCAACTACAATATGAAAGGCAGGAAATAGTGGAAGTTAGCGTAAGTTCGGGATGCAATAAGACATGCAAATTTTTTAATGCTGAACTTGTTCGCTACGTGATAGCGCTGATAAGCGATGTAAAGGATTTGACGCGCGTTGATTGCTGTTGTTCAAAAGCAAATTTGAATGGGAAAGAATCAATTGACGAACTTGCAATTTTCAGTATGTCTTCCCGACATCACTTAGATGATTTTACGAGTAGACGTATTATTGGCAAGATTGAAGAAGGACGAAAAATAACAGATGTTGACAGGGAGTTTGACGTCAGCCACAATGTAGTTTCAAGGCTTTGGAAATCATTTCAAATAACTGGAAAATGTAGCAAACGTCACAGGGGAGGTCGTATTTGCAGTACGACGCCGGCAGAAGATAGGTGCATATTACTATCGACAAAAAGGAACCGGCGCAGCACAGCTCGTAAAGTAGCAAATCAGTTCCTCGCTGCTATTGGCAAGCGGATCTCCCGAAAAACTGCAGCCAGACGTTTGCAACATGCAAGACTATACGCCTGCCAACCCGTTGTGTGCATCCCATTGCCCAAACATCACCGTACAGCCCGTTTGCAATGGTGTCGTCAGCATTGCAATTGGAGGGAAGCGGACTGGGCTTGCATATTATTCTCAGATGAAAGTAGGTTCAGTCTGTCGTCTGATAGTCAACGACAACTTATCTGGCGCAAGAATGATACTGTATTGCCCGGAAAACATACAAGAAAGGGACCGATATCCTACATGTAGTATCATGGTATGAGCTGGCATCATGATCAATGGCCGTACGTCCCTTTATGTACTCCAACTGGGACTATGAATGGCCAACGATACATTAATGATGTTCTGCTGCTTCATGTTCGTGTGTTCCGTGGTGCTGTCAAAGATATATTTGTTTTCATGGACAACAACGCAACGTGTCATCGAACAGTCGCTGTCTCTGAGTGTCTAGGGAGCGAGGGTATTCAACGCCTCGTATGGCCAGCACATTCTCCAGATCTGAATCCCATTGAAAATGTGTGGGATACTTTGGGGAGGAGTCTTGATGGTCGACAATGCCCTCCAATAAACAAGAACACCCTCATCCATGCACTAACGGAGGAATGGGATAAATTACCCCAACAGCTGCTGGACAACGCTGTGCAAAGCATGACAATGTGTGTGGGATCTTGAATTGCCCTCTATGGTGGCCATATCCCGTATTGACATTATACGCAGGAACGTCTGCGGACTGTAATTGCATTTTTTTCACTTTTACGTATTCAGCACAAAATGACCATTTTGTTCCTTTAACACTTTTTAAAGCCTTCTAGTTTTCAGAGCACAATAAATTATCTTTATTGTAATGTCCTAGCATTCTGACATTATTTTATTTCACTTGGCATTCAACTACGCTTACTTTTTTATGCGATATATAGCCGTTTATGATCCGTCCTTAGCAATTGTCCACCAGTGTATATTTTTAAATAATGTTTTAAACAACATCCACTGACTTACCACCTCTGGTGGACAGACTCAGAAGTCTCTGCAAAGCGACATCTTTCTCGCTGTGCTCAGCCAAGTGGAAAGCATAGGTCACAATTGAAACAAAGTATGGATCCTGAGAGTTCTTTAATTCTTGCTGCAAGAATTTGAAAGCTTTGTCCATCTCCTGGCCAAATGTTTTCTGTGCCTAAGGAAATAAAAACATGAATAAGACTTTTATCTCCGATTAGAACCATTACTTAAGGATGTAGTATTAAAAATGCATAACACCAAGCAATATTTCAGGCTTCTAGCTAAATTGTATAATTCATCTAGCATTTTTAATGTTTGAAATATTAAAAAAAAAAAATCAAATAAATAACTGAAGAGAAAATAGTCAAGTACAGAAATCTCATGATTGAAAGAGTGAAATATAGTCTCATATTTGAAACAAACAAGCATTGGTTACTTATTGAAAGAATACATGTTAATCTCTAATAATAATTTTTCTCATACAAAAGTAAAATTATCTTTAATCTATGGTAAACATAAAAGAAAGGTAATCTGAAACTAAAACATGTTCCAAATATTTCAAACTATAAATTCTGAAAACAAATATTCAAGATACATACTTGATTTTCCAAGAAGGCCAGAAGAACGTATGCTGTCAGAGTGCTCTTTGAACCAGATCCACCCTATAACACAAATGCAATATGATCTTTAGTTTATTCTACTTTTTAAATAAGCAAGAGCATGCACCACATTTGATTTACATTTATAAAAGTCACTTGTAATATTTTATTTGAAATATTAATGTAAATTTAAAAATTCATTGCTATAATTCCATATAAAATTAGATTGAGTACATTTTAATTAAAGTGTACTCAAAATAATTTTATTTTGCTTCACTTACAGACTATCTAAAATAATGAACTAGTATAACACGATATTGGGTTGTATTATTGAGATAAATAATTTTTAAGAACAAATAAAACCTTTTTTTTTTATTTGTATTATTTGAATAAAAACATCTAATAAACTAGACACATTTATAGTATTTAGTTGTAAATAACTAAATTGATTTAATATTTCACCAATATTAGACTAAACATAAGTTATTGCAGTGACAATAGCAAAATTGCATACAGTTTACAAAAGAAAATATTTTAAAAATATACGCAGAAAGGCTTTACATTTTTTTTTTTTTTAAAAATATTTAAAGTTCTAAAAGAACATTCATTTTAAGAATGATACCAGGATCAAATATTGAAATTTATTGATCAGAGCGCCAATTTTCAACTTATCAGATTGTACCCTGAAGATGCTAAAAAGGATACAGCCATGTAAATTTGAGATATTAGCCCTAATTTACTCTAAGTATACATGTAAAAAATTAGCTTAGTTCGAAGTATAAAAATACAAATCACTTTTAAAAAATATATACTAACTTGCATAGCCTTGTGATGAACTTCTCCAGGTTCTCCAAATGACCCATCAGCCTTCTGCTGCTTAGACAACCACTCTAAGGCAATGTTCATGATGTTGTCATCGATCTCTATGAATTCTTTGGCTTGGTGGAAAGAACGAACCACAAATGCTGTTAACCTGTCAAAAAAATAAGTCAAAAACAATTATAGATTTCATATCAACATTTTATCTAACATATAAAATACTAGTACAACTGCCTGCATGAAATATGGAAAGGTTTGGATCTTGAGGGGAAGTAGGATAAAACAATTTAATTATGTGGTTTGTGTATGTCATTTATGTTCAAAAATCAAAACATTTATCAGCAATTTTCACATTTAATACTAAAAATATCAGCTTTGCCACAAGGCGCTTTCTTGGAATGTTTAACAACAAAAGACCCCTCTCCCCCAAAAATACGGATTTATTCACTACTTACTTGGTTTATTACTTATATGCATACAAGTTATATTATCAGAAATAAACAATATACATCACTAATTCAAGAAACAATGAATATGTACCGATTCAGTTGAAAACTAAAATTTGAAAATTGAATAGAAGACTCACTTTTTAGTATAAATTATGGCTTTGTAACAAATAGAAATTTGAAAGTGTTTTTATTTAAATGTTAAAATTCTTTCAATAATTTTACTAATGAATCAAAGAAAATATTAACTTATAAATTCATTTGAAAAATTGTGTTGGTAATTTTTTTTAAATACTTTTGTAACATACAAACCCTAATGATAAAAGATCCTTAATAAGAAATCAAACATTTTGAAAAAAATATTTCTTATATTCATTTGCTTTTGGACAGTTTATAAGTTATAATACAAAATAAAATTTAGAAGGAAGTTTAGATAAAGTATAAAATAGTTTAATTTGTCTGCTTTAAATTAAAATAAAGAAACAGTATGATTAAATTTTTATCAAATTTTCAGTATTTGTATGATTTTTTTTTTTTTTTAATTTAGGCATTAGCAATTGCCAAAATTTTACGTTTGGTGCATCTTTACATTCCAATGTATTTTAGCAAGCTCCGTTAAATAACAAGTAATTAAGATAATTACGATGGGATAACTTGGCAATTTAGATGCACATTTAACTAGTAGGCAAATCAAATTCCGTAATAATTTTAATTCCAAATATCATATATATATATTCCAATATCTTAAAGCATTGGATATTTAAATAAAGAGTCTAGAATAAGTTATTAAATCCATGTCTTACCAAGTACTTCCATTTTTGTCGTTATTTCCAAAAGCACTGAATGACCCATCGTTTCTGCGATATGTCAGTTCTCGTTGGTATCCTAAATAAAATTGCATTAATTGGCATTTTAAATGTATTCTATAAGAAATCCTTTTTCATTAGAAAATTAATACATTATATACTATCCAAAATTGAATATGAAACAAAGGAAAAGTAGAACAAGCAAGAAAACATTGGCATACAACAATTTAAATATTGAAACTGAACACATTTCTATTTATTTAATTATTTTTTAACACTTAATTTAATTTATTCTCTTATTTAAAATAGTATCATATTCAATACAAATAGTATAAATATCATCATTGAATAAAAAGAACAAAGCATGATCACTTTAACATACCACTTTCCATAAAATTCATAGACATCTTTTGGATTGTAGTCGTCAGCCTATTGACTCGTTTCAAATATTTTGTTATGACGATATTGGGCACAAAATTCAGCATGTTCTGTTCACCACATCCTTGAGGCATCCTAAGCAACTTGTCCAAATTGTTGACAGTTGGACCCAATAAATCACCTAATAAGAAACAAAGCGACAGTTACAATCTAACTAGTAAGACACTACATATGAGCTTCTTTACTGAAAATTCAAACGATTTTACAAACAATACTGAAGGGTACATCTCTCAAATTATAAATTAAGAACCAATTCAAGACACTGAGATTTATTTCTCAGAAGGACTATAAAAATAGTTTCCACAATTAAAAAAATTTCTTGATTTTAATCACTTTTAAAGTTTGTAATTAGCTTTAGACCTTTGATATATGTTAATTAAAATTACAATTTCTAAATTTATAACTATTTAATATTCTTTTTTATACAAATCAGTATGCCTTCATAAAATAAAATTTTATCAAGATTTATATAAGCTTTCTAATATTCCTAAAATCGTTAAAAAGTCTCACAAATGATACCTTTAGATGCCATTCACACAACTATACAAAGAAGTAAAATATAATACTTGATATTGATAATCCATGTTAGTAAAAAAAAAATATTCGAGTTACTTGCCTATGGCTGATAAAGTGATACTTGTTGAACCATGTACTGCTTCTTTAGGTAAAGTTATTTGGACTGTCTTTTCTACTGATTTTGCATTATTATCTCTCAAATCCACCAGGAGTGCTTTGTTGAAGAATAACGGAGATCCCTCAGGCTGTAACAGAAGAAATTCTATTAACAAAAGCACTATTGGGTATAACAATTAGTATTAGTTGTATAATAAAAAAAAAACATTTCTATCAAACTTATTAAGCCATTCAAAACGTATTTAAAAGTGAAAAGTAAGCTAATTAGGAGCCCCAAGTCAAGAAATATTAACTAAGCATTTTTTTTTAAAATAGACTTTAAGATATTTTAATTACAAGAATACAATTCTCAACTTGAACTGACACAATTAAACTAGCTTGAGATAGCAAAAATCAAAACTAATCAAGTGCAAAAGCATTGCTACATTTACAAACAATACATTACCTTAACGAGAAGTTTTCGAACCACTGAATCTCCGGCATTATCGGATAGAGCCGTTACTTTCAAGTCGATGTATCCTAACTTTCTGGGTGTGATGAGGAACAAAACGGACACACCATCTTCAGCAGGAACCTAAATTTAATGAATTAAAAATATATATACTACCCATAATTATTTTTTTTAATTTTATCTGAGACAATAAGTAAAAGTAAAACTATTGTGGTTTCAATGTACCTCAACCGATTTAGTCTTCTTGTCATGGGATTCCTTTATTTCATTTCCAGCAACAGTAAATTCAAAGTCCCCATTTCGATTTTCCAATGTGACATCAGCCTTCAAAAATGAGAAAGAAAGAAATAGTTATTTAATGAAATACCTGACCAAATTGCTTAGAATTTTATGAACTGACTAATCATTTTATGAAATGCCCTATTTTCACAGAAAAACATTTGTTTCAGCATTAAGTGATAAAACAAATATTTGTTTGTTATCAGCAAACATTCTTTAAATTTAAGGTATCCACACTTTTTGGTATGTTACCTTCAGCATGAAATTATAATATTGAAAGCCTTATATCATTAAATTCATTCACATTTTATTAAGTAGGTCTATTATGTATCATGTACTGCAACATTGTGTATTTCATTGTTAATTAAACAAGAAATATACAAGCCATTATTTAGAATAGGAAAGATTAAGAGGTATACAAAACATTAAAATTGGTTTGACACGACGAACAACTAAAATAAAGCTACCTTACCTTTACAGTTTTCTTGTCATAGTTGAACACAATAACTTCTAGATACAAGGATTCGGACCTCATTACAGAGTAAGGCAAGTTCAACTTCACGAAAAAGGGTCTGAAGACAGTCACCTGCAAACGAAATGGATGCACTTTAGAAATACTTCCAAGACTTTTTTAAATACGTTGTATGGTACAAGAATCAAGACTTAAAATTTAATGAAGTAATGATTCTTTAATACTCCATAGAATTATTAAAAATACATATATTATTTAAAAGAAGAATAAATCTGGAAAGGATGCAAATTCACGGCTCAAAAATAAACTCTAAATACTAATTCAATATAGTAACACAGTTCTAGAAAGTGAAAATGCATAAAAAAAAACAATGCAACATTCCAGAAGACCTTGCTATGCGGATTACCTATATGGGGCAATCTAGTAAAGACAATTGGAAGAGAAAGAAATTTATAAAAATAAAATAGTGACTATGGCAATATGTGTTGTTTGAAAAGATCCAATGTTTGCCCACGATGTTCCAGGTGGGGAAAACTCATTCTGGGATTGAAAGTTTCCTTGATCATGCAATAACACTAATGCAATCGAATGCAGATTTGTTTTAATTTTGAATAGATCCCAAAAAGTTGTCAATAGTATATCTTACCTCGGAGGTACACTATGACAATTTTTTCGCTTTTCAGGTTAAAATTGCGATATTATCTAATTTCACACTCTTTACAAAGGTATAAAACACTATTTTCTATATTACCAACCAATATATTAATTTTAAAGAATTCTACAGACTCTATAGAAACCTACAAGCACATAAAACTTTGAAAGCTCTTATGAAATAGTAACAATGGACAGTGTCATTTGCCTCCAAGGTACAGTATCATGTCTTTAGCCCAGTTAAGGTTTTAGAACTGCTGAAGCATAGACGATAATAATTGAATATCTTTAGCATATAGATTTCACCACACATAATTTAATACAGGGTGGCAACAAAATTCTGGAAAAAAAGTTCCATGATATTTCCCTGACTTCCATGATGGTGTCACAAAATTTCCCTGACTTTAAAATTACATTAAGAAACGTTGAAATATATGCTTTGTATAAAAACAAAGTATCCACGCTACAATACAATAAATTTACTGCATTACAAGCAAAAATTTATAAGCAATACTTATTGTCAGTTAAAATAATAATTTATGGATACACAAATTATACAATTGTTGCAGGCATAATAGTAATTAATCATGTTCTCTGTAAGCAGAGAATGAAAATGTTTCCAACTATTTCTTTTGGAGATAATTTTAAATGTTTTATATGCTTAATATTTCCTATTCCAATCTTCAATAAATCACATTCATTAGCCCCTCACATATTGCTCACAATTTCAAGGTCCAATGCACTTTGCTTTTGCTGCTCCCTCAGCAGTGGTTCACGTTCTTACAAAAATAAAACTGACAATATGAAAATGTGCATAACCAAACTTTAAAAAAAAAAAAAAAATTCAGAATTAAAAGGAAATATTGACAACTAAATTACACAGAATAGAGTGCATAATGGAGGATAATTGCCGTTTTAATGATCCAAATTTGAAAATTTCCCCGATTTTTTGTGAAATTTCGAAAATTTTCCTGATATTTCCAGAATAAAAAATGTCCATGACAATTCCCTGATTTCCCGGTTTTCCAGGTTATGTTACCACCCTGTAATAACCCTAATGATTGAAAACTTTGAAAAATACACGATGATATACTTTTCATCAAGATGTATGTCCATGATTTAATTTTAATACCTTTGCTGTATCTGGTGCTATTCCTAATCCATTGACTTGATCCATTGCAAAAGCACTTATAACCCAAGAAGTGATCGTGTCAGGAACCGTCTTGGCCAAAGACAGTTTGCCATCATTCCTAGAAATAAACAAAAATAAATTCTGACTTTTGAAAATAAACACAACAACTCTTTTTTATTAAAGTCGTATTCACTTAAAAAAAATAAAAGAATGAGTTTCTAAGTACTTTGCAAGGTTCAATTACCTGTATATAAATTACTGATTTTTTTAAATTATGTTATAAAATTATGCATTTAATTACTGTACATGATACACTTTACATAAGTTATTTTAAAAATACTTAACTACTTTTATACTTTATAAATATTGTTAACTAATAGTTAAATGCTTTTTGAAAACAAATATTTTTTTTTTAAATTAATTGTCTATAATGAATAACATTAAATATACATTAAAAAATACATAAAATACACAAATTTAAAAATTTACATGACTAATTTTAAAATCCAAAAAATTTGCTTAATGTTTTTTTAAAAAAATCATAATACAAAAAAGTGTTTGGTGGAGTTTTTAGGGAAAAAATATACTGTTAGGGCAGGTAAGAACAATAAGTACACTGACCAATTATCAAAAGAAAAAAATATGAACTTAACTACATGCATTAGAACTACCAAAACACCTGAAATATAAAATTAAGTAAAGGAGAATAAAAATTACCCTGCAGCCACAAGATCCCATATCCATGTTTCCGGGAAATTTTTTCGAACTCGCGGTTTTGACCCTCTGTTTCCTAGGCTCACAGTGTCCACAGCATTCAATTCGTCATCTAAACTCTCTGCCATTGGATTGTAAGATCTGTACATAACTGGAAAAGAAAGAGGTTAAAATAAAGCAAATATTCAAAACATAACATGAGATTATTACTTGACACATTATTCCATGTAAATTTTATATAAAATTATATAAAAATAAAAATATTTACAGGTTGTACCAAAATACAATTATTCCAAATTCCAAATACAATTATTTGTAATAAAAGCAGGGACCGCAGCCGAATTTTGAGAAAAAATAGTAGTAAAAATAGGAATACTAAACATAAAAAATAGGAAAAAAATAGGAATTAAAAAAAAAATTAAAAACGGAAAAGCATTTATATCCATTCTATAAGTCTGTCATTCAAGCAAGAGCCTACATTTGAAAGACAATTTAAAGATTTTACTATACTTAATTTTCATAACTTGATATTTTTTTTAAAGTTAAATGCGGTTTATTTTTTTTAATTAACCAACACATTGTAGAAATGTTGCATAAGTTGTACGTACATGAATTAAGGAGATTGAGGAGTCAATTAAGGAGGTTGCTAATGTCTAAGGGAAATTAAATTCTGTAATTTTTTTAAGGAAAATTTAGATTTATTAAAGAGTAAAATGTTAATAGAATACCTACTTAAGCATGTTAATCTAAATCATTAAAATTTACAAAAACAGTTGTATAACTTTTTTTTAAACTTTCAAAAAGTATTTTTTTTTTTAGGGGGAGATACGAGAAGGGGGAGTTTCAAATTAAAAAAATATATATAAACATTTAAATAAAATATTAATGCGGAGATGAATTGCAAGCCACATAAAAAGAAACAAGCTTATTTCACATGTTTATAGCTATTACATAAAATAAGTTCCTAAACTTCAATTTCATGAATAAATTACATTTTCTAAAATAAAATTTAATGCTATTTTGTTAGATAGTGCAAAGCAAATCATGATGAAATAGGAAGTAGTGAAAAATAAGCCTTTATTTATCAGATGCAAACGGATTGAAAACATTTCCACGGACATCGCAGCAGATCGCGTTTAGTGATTATCTAAAATTTCAAAGTTTTCACAAGAGAAAATAATTCTTAAAACAGCGCCATTTTGAGATTACCTTCACCTGATGTAATGAAAGAGTTTTACCTATCAACTTTCGAGTGAATCATCTCCGCGTTTCGTGAAGATTGCAAATATTTCTGCATGTTAAAAATGCTATATTTTTGTGAAAATTCGCCGTTTTTCAAGGTTGAGCAGCGATTTCACACAAAATAAAAAAAAAGAAGTGACATTTTCCAATGATGAAATCTTCATGACTAAAAAAATCGGACAACATAAATAAGTCCTTTTTTTCTGATGTGAAATCCTTCCATTCACACCTTTTTTTATCCTTGCCATATTGCTTACTTCAGACATGTTACAGACAAAATAAATTAAAAAAGGCTTAACTTTCAAACTCCAAAAAACCTAATGTTTTCCCAAACAGAAAATTTCTAAGTTCTCAAATTTTGTAGTCTATGTGGTGAAAAGTTTCAAATAAAAAAATAATAACTTTAATGAAATATATAAACATTACAACAAATTAGAAAATTATTGTCAGCCAAACAAAAAGTAACAAACTTTTTTCAAAAAATCAATTTTGATTAATTTAAATGAAAAGTCCTAAACTTCAATTTCGTAAATTATATGATATTTTTGAAAAATTTAATGCAATTTTGTTAAGTAGTGCAAATCATATCATGATGAAATAGGAAGTAGTGAAGTATAAGGATTTATATATCAGATGCAAAAGGATTGTAAATTTATCAACGGAGATCGCAGCAGATCGCGTTAAGCGAATTTCTCCAATTTCAAAGTTTTTATGAACGAAAAATTCTCACAAGAGTGCATTTGGAAGTCTCATTTGCCAGATGCATCGAAATTTGAGTTTTAACCATCTTAACTTTCAAGTGATATCATCTCCGTTTGACGAAGATCTTTCTCCCTTTTTCTAGATTGAGTATCGATTCTTACCAAACGAACTGAGATTTTTCAGTGATGAAGTGTCTTATGATAACGAAATACCATTGACTAAAAAAACGGACAAAAAGGATCAAAAGTCCACTTTTTTCTGATGCGAAGTCCCTCCATTCGTCTTTCTCTTCTTGAGTCCTTGCCGATTTACACTTGCGTATAACGATCAAAACGGCGCCATAAGTACCTTATATTTCTACAAATATTATTTAAAAACCAGGAATTCTGGGTTAGGATTTGGAAAATTAGCACCCCTGAAAGAAACATCTGAGCTTTCTCAGAACTCTCATTACAAACAGGTTTCCGAGGTGCATTCGAACACCACCTTTTTGCGCTTTCGGTTTTTCCTTTTTCTGTGGATATAATTTCTTCAAAAAAATTCTCATGGATCTCAGAGTCACGACCCATTACAAAGACATACCGAAATTTTAAAGCAAATATGCATCAATTCCAGCGATGATAAAATTAAAGTCTGAAAAAACATAATTCCGCGGAATTATGTTTATGTCCGCGCTTCCGTGGACTTGAAGCACAGTATTCAGCGCATCCGTGAACTGAAAAAATAGAATTCCGCGCTTCCGTGGAATTGTACCACGTCTGATATTTACACAAGAGTGGAGCGATCAAAAGCGCGGCATCGTAGCATATGATTCTGTAAATATTTGAAATTTTAGAAAATGTGTTTAAAATTGCAATTTTGGCGAAATTGTTAGTTTGAAAAAATCTAGATTTCCGCATTCCAAAACTTTTAAAACACCGGGAATTTCAGGTACCGAAATATTTTAACAAAATTAGTATTCCGGGTTAAACCAACACCACCTAGATTGTACCCAGAAAAGTACCACCACTGACGCTCGAGAGATAAGAAACTGACTGTTCAGTGCCCATCAAGTTCAGCCTTGGTAATGGCGAAAAAGTTCGCAGTTGTTTCCTTTGTATACGTAGCTTCATAAAAAAAAAAATTCCGTTCATCGGAAAAACCCAAATCTGCGCGCTATTTTATAACTTCGGTGAGAAATGTCTAAAAAATAGGAAAAAAAAAAGGAAAAATAGGAAAAAAAGGAGCACTTTAAAAAAAATAGGAAAATAGGAGAAAATAGGAGCTCTGCGGTCCCTGTAAAAGAAGGAGATTAAAAAAAATTAAAGCAAAATAAAATATATTGAAGGTAATGAAGTTAAATTTACTAAACTTAAAAATGGTTATTATGGTAAAGCAATAACTAATATAATACACATCAAGCAGTTTTCTAAAATCGTTAATTATATTTCAGTTGACAAAAGTCATCTATAGCATTACTAACATCTTACGAATATGGGTTTCAGATACGTAAACTAAATCAAAATAAAAAGTTCATTTTAAATGAGTTTCACCAAAAATATACTTACTCAGTTGAATGTACCGGTAGATATGTCCATTTGTTAAAACAACCACACCAGAATCCTACAAAGATAAAGCATTAAACACGGATATTTAAGCACATTTTAAAGTCATTAATTTAGCCACTATGTCATATGGTAATAGATGTTTCATATTTTAATATACTAAATATATATGAAATTTCTTTTGAGCAACTTCAAAATGTTTGTGGCTATTGAAAATAAAGACTACTATAACTATATTATAGCATTAGAAACATAAAATTATTATTTCCCGGTAATCGATAGACTTCTTATTTTTAAAAATACAAAAATAAACTTTGAACCGAGTAGGTATATTTTATTAATAACTTTCAATAATGGATTTAAGGAAGAAAAATTAAAAAAAATATCAGTGGTTTATACAGAGTTTTAAAAATACTTTAAAGTGTTACTTGGTATTATAAAAGAACTCAGTTGAATAAAGCTACAAATTTATCTAGTTTAAAAAACTTAATATTTAATCACGGCAGACAAAGCAAGTTAAATAAAAAAAAATGGGAAGGAAGAACCAAACATTTAAATAAATGAAAGTTGCTATACTTAAGAAGCTTTGACATAAACTTTCGTTACATAAATAAATAATCAGCTGTTCAAAAGTGTGAATATGCTTACATCAAAAACTTCATGAGCAGTAGCTGATCCAGGCCACCACAAAGAGCGCTTCCTTCGGAAGTAATGATTGAAGCGCGCCTTCTTTTTGCCCCCATCGTATGTCTCCAGCTCAGTTATAACCTGCAAAAGATGGTAATTATAAAATTTGATGGAGCATATTACAGAATTTCAAATTATACATTTTTAGTTTCTCACAAATACAATTATTTTTTATTAAAAAAATTTATTCAAACTGCCACTTTAAATCTCTTCCTATAAATTTTAGATGTCATAGAAAAATTATATGAAATTTTCTTTTATAAAAATATCTGTTCTTCATAACAAAATATAGGTTATGAAAACTTGTACAACTAAAATATTTTAAATAAAAAATCCAGATTGATGCATTTATAGTGTATAATATTTTATACATGTATGTTCCTTAAAAGCTACTTCTTTATAGATCATGACAAACCTTTGAAAACAATTACTTTCAGATTCAATTGACAAAGACAATTTATGAGCATTCTGCTGCATAATTAGTTCACTAAATTTATATCAATCACTAATGCCCAATAGGAGTGCATTCAAATACAATAAATTAATACAAATAGAAAAGAACGAGGAAATAAAAACCTACATCACTTTGGGTGATATCATTTCCAGACTTGAGCAATAGAACACTCTGGTCGATGCCAAGCAGGCCCACCAGTGCATTTGGTCTGGTTGACACTGTCACATTGAGCGAGGCACCAGGTTTGGTGTCTTTCATAGATGTACTAACACTTACCTAAAAGTAGAAGTAGCATAAATATTACAGTATAAACAAGGATTCAACGAACTTGGCTTGTAGAATATAGGCAAACTTTAATTTTAACTTATAGAATATAATTGATTAACTCATAGAACATAGACAATTAAATTGCAATCCACACCAGTATGCTGAGTATAATCTTATATTTCTTAGAAGTATACTAAGAGCCTTAATATATTATAGTCCTTACTATACTGTACTGGTCATTTGCATTTCTATTGAACATTACCACAGATTAGATTATTTGGCCATGCCTAAAGATGTATTGTGGTCTGCCAGCCAACACTCAAATAATATTGATGGAAGGGAAAGTGTTAAAATACTGAACACATTTTACTTTTTATTTCAATATTCAGGGGGTATTTACAACAATTTAACTTTAACCAAACATAACAAATCACGTAAGGCTCATGCTATTGTGATTTGATGAAACTCATATAAATCAAACTGTATTGGCATAGATTCTACAAAAGTAAAGTGCTATTCAAATACCTTTTATTTCTTTGTTATTTAAGACAGAAAAGGTCATTTTTCAAAAGTTAAATAAGCTTAATTAGCTACAAAACGATGAAAGTTCATGACGAACTTTAGAAAGGCAATAGTATTTATCATATTTACTTTAAAATGCAATAAACTAATTCTACAAAATTAGAAACAAACAAAAAAAAAAGAGTGTTATAATGCCTATTATCAATTCAATTTTAATAAATTTAATTAATAAATTCTAAAATATGTCAAATTAAAATGACTAGTAAACCAAACATTTTTAAAGCATTTTTCATAACCTGAAGCCACACATTTTAAACATTTCATAATTTTATGAACTTAAATCACCAATTTTTTAAACTAAAGGAAATTTTACTGAAATTTAGAATTTTTAAATTAGAATTACTTACAGGGGTCCTAAACACGCCATTGACATCAAAATTAACTGCATCAGCCACTATCTCATTGTTCTCTGGTCTGACGTAGAATACCACAACTCTAACCTTGGGGGCCATTTTGTGGGTGACTGGTATAGAGAACCTGTACGTTTTGACATTTGGAACTTCAATTGCATTAGCCAGAACAATGTCTCCACGTCCCAAAACCTAAAATATATTATAAATAAAATTGGGTGAAGTGAATAAATATTCTTTACATTTTTTTTTCTTGAATAAAAATCAATGCCTAATGAAAGAAAGTAAACTATTTATGCAAAATGAGTTATGAGTATTTTTTAAGGTGTATAAAATTAAATCTACAATTTAACAATTCACAAAAAGTGAATGAAAGAGTAAATGATTAAATTTTTAAAGAATACAATATTTGCAAATGTAAGCATTATGATTTGTAAACATGAGTAACCATAACATTAGGAAAAGCCTTGGGAAAAAGTTTACCAAAAATACAATGACACTTAAAGTGTCAAATGAGAATTATTGAGAAAATTATTGAAATTAGTATGAAAGGCATTATGTATACGATTAAGAACCAAATTCAAACTACTTATTCAGTAACCAATAAGGGAAAAAATCCACTAAAATACAGAAAAAAAAAATACAGGCAAAAAAAGCAATTATTTAAGCATTTATTTAAATTGAAGTGGTAAATGTAGTAAGTAAAAATTTTGCGAAATCGCAAAAATCTGTTCAACCTATAGGGATGTTTACACTAGTGATCTCTGTACATGCTCTTTTGCACTACTTAGAGAACCAGGCACTATTCAGATTAACATTATAAAGCCTTTCTCATTTGACACTTTAACATGAAAAAAGTATTTAATATCTTTTGGCACCAACAACATTTATTAATTTTTATCTTCAATTCTAAGGAAATTAATGAGTTAATAAATCTTGCATACCTCATACACCAAATGCGTCAGAGGTTCCGTCGCATTAATCTCAAGTTCGACTTCTTTATCCACAGTCGGGTTTTCGGTACGCAGCAAGACTTGGATGAAGCTGTTGCTGGGAGACATGGCAGTTTCGACATTGTCCAGGTGATACTCGAAGCCTCGAAACTCTGCACTCATTCCCAGGGAGGATGTGTTGGAGTTGACAGGGGGGTAGAAGTCCACGCTCAGCATACCATTGTTGGGGACAGCAATTCGGCGAGAGTCCCACAGTCGATCGTCATACGTGTAGCCATACTTCAGGACAATTTGGTCTCCGTTTGTCACAACAACGGGTGTGTCATCTTGGTAGGACACTTTTAACTATAAGAGTTGAACAAAATTTTGTAAACTACTGTAAATTACTACTCTTACTAACAATAGAACTACTGTTACTAGCAATAGAACTACTGCTACTAACAATAGAACTACTGCTACTAGCAATAGAACTACTGCTACTAGCAATAGAACTACTGCTACTAACAATAGAACTACTGCTACTAGCAATAGAACTACTGCTACTAGCAATAGAACTACTGCTACTAACAATAGAACTACTGCTACTAGCAATAGAACTACTGCTACTAGCAATAGAACTACTGCTACTAGCAATAGAACTACTGCTACTAGCAATAGAACTACTGAAACAGGCAAAGCAATACATAAAACTAATTTAAAAAAATTAGAGTTAGCAACCAAATGTACTGGAGTTCAGAGAATACTTTTACTAAATGCATTCATATATTGGTTACTATCTTTTGTTAAAATTCTTACAAAATTTTATTCTATTTTATTTAAAATTTTATGCTCTCCATTACAATAACATCCATTAAGAGTGTAATGCAACTTACATGAGCTGTATACTTCAATCCAGGTTTAAAAGACTCTGCTGATTTGACAAGCTCTACTTTTATATCCCTGTCGTACATCTTGAGGGTGCTGGTGGTGTTGTATTTCCGTTTCGTAAGGTACTCTTCCACTTCAGCAATTACGTCAATTTCCAGTGTTAATGCTTCTTCTTTCAGATCCAAATCTTGAACTATATTCATTGGTATGTCGACTGAGCCGTCAATCTGTAAATAAACCAATTCAACTGAATAATTGTTCATGCAATAAGAATACAATTTTAAAGGATTACATTTTGAATAAATTGGATGAGAAATTGCATTATCTTATTCAATAAACATCTAGAGTATAAAAAAAATAGCTTTCAGCAAAGAAAATTTCTTGTTTACATGCAAATTACTTAATCAAGATGTAGATGCTTTATTAAGAATTTAAATTTGTCTTTTAAGCTATAATGATGAAAATGTTAACTCTAAATAAAAAAAACATCACAATAAGAAAAACTAACGTCCATAGAAACATAAAGAGTGGTGGTAAAGAATAAAAAGTTGTAAAACCTCAATTCCTTCATACTATGCACTAAATAAAGTGAATTTCTTTCTTCTGAACTATTTTAAGTTTATCTAGTTTCATTAAAAACAGTTTAACAGCTGCCAAGATAACTGATGAATAAAATCATATTTTAGGTCAATCATAAAAATACATATGCAACACATTTTTGTAATTATAACTCATATTCTACTTTAAATATAAAAAAAACTCAACATTAAAACCTTTACTAAGTAGGAATTGTTACAACCATAACATTAGTTTCCAAGGTACAAGTAATCAAACGCAAATCCCTACTATAATTTTATTAGCATGGATAACTAGAAACAAATTGAGAGATAAAAAAATTTAAACATTGTTTTTTAATTACCTCTATTTCTGTGACAGTAGGCTTTTCATTAGACAAGTATCCATATCTTAAAGAGGGTTTTACGATCAACTTGACATGGCCTTTTACTGGTTTACCATAAGTGTATCTATTAAATAAAAATACTCATTACCAATACAGTTTGTCACTATGTCATATCAAACAAAAACAGACGACAATATTTTGCTTTGATTTAAACGTTTCTTACTTGGCGGTTACAGTTGCTACACAATCTGGTTTGCTGTAGGTAATGTAGGGTGGCAAAGACAGGCCTACTTCAAAGTTCGGAAGAACTGAAACAAAAAACCAATTTATTATAAAATTCACTTTCCTACAATTTAGAAAGATTTAACTTTTTCTTTAATTTGGCAATTGCGATTATGATTATTTTTCTATGAATGAATAGAAAGTATGTTAATTTTGAAATAAAACGTTATTAATTTTACTAGTAAAAAGTTTAGTTTTTTTATGGCAAGTCTTTCACTAAAAAACAAAAATTCTTTCACTAAAGAACTGAAACAAAAAACCAATTTATTATAAAATTCACTTTCCTACAATTTAGAAAGATTTAACTTTTTCTTTAATTTGGCAATTGCGATTATGATTATTTTTCTATGAATGAATAGAAAGTATGTTAATTTTGAAATAAAACGTTATTAATTTTACTAGTAAAAAGTTTAGTTTTTTTATGGCAAGTCTTTCACTAAAAAACAAAAATTTGGCATTTATATAAATAAAACTAAATAAATGTTTTCATTTTTTATAATTTGCAATCTTTATATATATTTCTCTTACGCGGTGATTGAAAAACGCTGTTTTTCTGTATGCTGAGTGGCAACAGTTTGTTTGTTTAAGAAATTCTGTTGCGCCCGCATTTTTATTTTGCCATTATGTAAGCCATTTTGACGATTAACCCCTTCCATTCATTGGTAAATAATTATTTTGATGATGTCAGCTTAAATTAGGAAGAATATAAGCCTTATAAATTAAAAAATAGAAGTTTTGAAAAACGCTTTGCCCAACTTTCAATGAAGGAAAAATAAGGGGGGCGCCATCTGTTGGTAATTTTTAAAACTAGATTTCTATGAGCTTCATTTTTATGACGTAAAAACACAGTAAATTACACACCTCTGGTAGGCAAGATTTATGGTAAGCTTAACGTCATTTATGGCCAAAACAAACTACCAATAATGTTAGAAATTTAACTGAAACGCGGGAAAGGTGTGGAAATAACGTGGAAAATAAATAAATAATGGTAGGCTTGCCAGTGGTACCATTGTTTTCATTTGTAATTAAAAAGAAATTTGTTTAATTGATTTTATATTGACTTACTTGGCGTAAAAATGTAGTGATGCCAAGATGAATATTAATTTAAATTTACAATTTCAACTTCTAAAGTTTTTCGTAATATAATTAAAAATGTATTGTTACTAGGACACATTGTTATTGTGTCCTACCTTTTAGCGAGCAAAGCGAGAAGTGGTTTGCGAAGCAAACCTATGAGGATTGCGTAGCAATCCTCCGGGGGTTGGCGGAGCGTTAGCGGAGCAGGGGGCGGAGCCTCCTAGTCTAATATATTGATGAAATAAAAATGTGTTTTTATGTTCAGGTATATTTAAATAACATATTTTTAAAGATTAAAAATATAATTTACTTATAAGGAGAAGCTCAAGCTTATTAATTTGATTATCGAATCCAATTTTAACAAAATCTAGTTTACACACGTAAATATAAAATTACTACGAAAAATATATTTAAAACTAACATAAAAGTTTTCAATTGCCAATTAAAAATGTCAAAATATGATAGTAAAAATTGATAAGTTATACTTTATAAAAATGATAATTTAGATGCCATTTAATTATGAATATAAAATCTTGCATCATAAAATGAATTATAATTCATTGCACAGGAATGAGACACCCACTAACATTGGAGATTAAATAACAGTATTTTAAAATCTAGTTATATATATATATATATATATATATATATATATATACAGTGGCGGCGATTCGGGGGGGGGGGGGGCAAGGGGGGGCGGTTGCCCCCGCACTTTTTTAATATTGCACTTTTTAAAACTATATTACAAGTCAATTGTTCTATTGCATTGCCGAACAAAGGAAAAAATTTGAACCCCAACTTCCTCCCACTACTAAGGTTCAAACCCCTTCCATTGAAAGTCAAGTGAATTTTTTTTTTGAACTAATGTGGTATCGTTATTCTTTAAAAAAAATTCAACATTTAAAAAATAAAATAAATTCTCTATCTAAATTAAGGAGCTTCGTTTTCAGATTTCCAGACAGACAGCTGCTAACTTAATCCATTGATTGGCGACTCATGCCTTACTCATTCCAGGCCCATTACTCATTCTGTTTTTATTTTTTTCGGAAAAAGAAATAGCATATCTTTTCTTTACATAGAAAAATGCAACTGTATGACCTTCAATTCTAAAAATAGATCAACCCCCTTCTTTTATTTATGACTATCTGCAACTTTTTTACATTAAAATAGTATATGGTCTTAATAAAATGTGTTAAAATGTAGTATTGTGTAATCTATTGGCGCCGAACAATTGCGTAATCTATAAATCTGTAGATAGGAGGGAAGGGGTCATGAGTTAGCCATTAATGTCTTTGTTTTGATCTTCTTCTGCTCTGCTTTTTAGCAAAATGAAGCGAATTTTACAAATTTCAGTTTTAAATTACTTTAATAAAAAGAACAAATGTGAAGTTGAACACGACAGCAATACAAGCACTACTGTTTCCAGTTTCCATTCAAGAAAGCTTGTCTGTTTGCTTGCAATCTACGCCACAGAATTTTCAAAATCGCGCAAGTATACGTTTAAAGATACCATTATCTTGATTTTTAGCATTTATATATGATATTTCGAAATCTTTTACATCATTCATATTATGCGATTGTTCTTCAATTTAATTTAGCATTAATTGTTCAATTTATAATTTAATTTCAAACTATTATTGGAAAATTTATTCGTATTTCAGTAATCATTGATATTTGTAAATTTCGAATATTATTGTACTTCATAAAATGTGTAACGAAGGTACAGTTTAATTTAATCGTGAATAGATATATTTTGAAAACTTTTGTTTAAATATGGATTTATTCATACACGGATGAAATGTTTTTGCTTTTTCCAAAATATCCATTTAAAAAGAATAGTAATAATTATCCGACAATGAGACCCTGTGATTATTATTATGATTTTGGTTTAGAATTTTACAAATCCGTGTTATGTCCGAAGAAAATTAATATTATTTGCAAATGAAAGCGAGGGAAGATTAGAAATTGCCTAACTTGTAAGATTAAATTTGACCTCTGAACGGATACTGCATTGGAAAATGCTTGCAACAAACCTATACTTTTTGAGAGAACTGTTTAATATTACATAATTTATAAAAATGTTGAAAATGTATATAAACTGGAACTGGGAATGTTTAGCACTGTTGAGGTGGGAATTTAAATCGGAAAGTTTGATTTGGTTAAATAACGTAGCACTAGAGCTGCAGATTGGGCTATTGCCGACAGTTCGGGTTCGGGACCCATCTCCAAGGAAAAACCTGGGAACAATGCTTCGTATTTTTGAACAATGGTCATATATAACGAGAACAACACTTGAGCTGGCACACGGCGGCTTCATTGTTCGTTACCACACATATATTATAAGGAATCTCAAACTTTAAATTTGTTCTCTAAATTGGTTTCATAATTAGGGAGGGATTTATTAATTTTAAAAATAGTTATTGACAACTGTTAAATATAGTTAATGACAATGATAACTGTTGATGTTATTTATCTGCCAACGTATTCATGTTTACTTGAACGAAAATTAATAATTTTTTTAATAAAAAAAATTGGTGGGGGTTTGTGAGATATGTTTGTTAAATTTTGTGGGGTTAAGGATACCCCTTCTTGGTGAGGGGGATAGATGCCTAAAGAAATTCGTTGCTCTGTCACTGAACCCCCATGAAATAATCAATCACTCAACCTACATAAAATCTATACCCACGTGCCTGCAAACTGTAAGAATTTGTCTCAGGGTCCCAAACGTCACACCACAAATGTAGAATTGTAAATGGTGCTGGAAATTTTCTAGGGATTGGGAGGGTGAGGAAAGAAAATTTTCTCCATTTCTTTTTCAACACTGACACCAATGCAAAGGATACCTATCCCTTTGGAGGTCGGTCAATAAGTATGTTAATTAGATTCATTACAACAGTCCGTATCACTCCAAAATAAAAAAAAATTGGAAAATAATCGAAAATGGGTTTATAGTCGACCTGGGCGTCTCATATCTATTTTAAATTGGTATTCTTTCCTTCAAATAACTCAAAATAGAGAGTAAATATAAATGTGCAATATTTATTGTTTTGGTGTTCGTTCAAAATTTTTATTACTACCCCACCCCCCCTTCTCCGCTTCACACACACTTGTTTCATCTTGATCTTGCCCCCCCCCACTTTTACCACCCAATCGCCGCCACTGTATATATATATATAAGCCAACTTAGTTTATTAGATTTTTCAAAACATCGCTTGAAGCTGAACTTACCATATTCAGCTACTGTGAAAGTCTTCTTGAACATTTGACCCTAAAACATAAGACAGTAAACCTTGAGTAAACCTTCAAAATATAAGATTCATGGAAACTCCATAAAAATACTTCGATGGAAGTATACAACTTACCAAAATATCTACATTAATAGTCCAATCTCCAAGAACTGGTTGGTCAGATAAAAGTAAATCAGCTGAAGCGATACCTGATAAAAATCGAATATTTCAATGACATTTTATCTTTAGAGAATTTGTAATTTCAGATATATTTAGCTAACACAATAAGAAAACACATATTTGAAATAAAGAAAACGAAACAATTAAAAAAAAATGCTTACCCTTAGTAGTAAATACTTTGCCCCACTGCTTTATTCTGTTGCCACTTGCATCCTTAAGAAATAATTTAAAATAATTAATTTCCAAAAAAAATTATATTCAAATGGAAACAATAGCGTATTATTTTAAATACACATAATCTTGTTATTAATTTAACCTTGAATAGCAGAACTGAATATCAGAATTTGTTAAATGGTTAGACATGAATAACTGAGATAAAACTCTAGAACTATGAACAGATTATTTAATGGAAATATAAAAAAAGCTCACTAACTTCAAAAATACAATGTAAACAAAAAATACAAAACTAATTCAGTGTTGCCACTGGCATTAAGAGAAAAACTAATACAAAAGCAAAATACTAAATACAAAGAGTTATGTTAGTTAAAATAGAACAATCAATTTAAGTTCACGATATTAACAAATTAAAAATAAATATTTACTAATTAAAATGTATACATGGTTAGCTATGACTAATAAAATACAACTAGTATTAAGAGCATTGGTTACTTTTTTAATTGGAATACAAGTCAATTAGAAGCAAACTCACCAATTATAATACAAATACTTAGGATAGGATTAAGCATTCATTGAGTATTGTCATAAAAATAACCACTTTAGCTGAATTTAAATTTATTGAATTCAAGTTTCAGAATACCATTTTTAAATTGATATTTCCAAAAATTAACAAATAGGTACATGTAAGGTATTTTTACTTACTGTTATAAACATAGTTATTGCCCCAGTTACAGATGGCAAAAGATGTGGAGTGACTACAAGAACTCTGAATTGAACTAAAATTAGGGAGAAAAGGTTTATTATAAAACATGAATAAACAGTGTTCCAGAAATCACCAATGATATACAATAGAGCTTGTCTTATTCAAAATAAAAAGTTTGCAATTTACTAAGTATTATTTTTTAATTGAAATTTAATAAATGCACACACAAAGTAGAAATAAAAAAAAACATTGATATTAAATTCTCAGTGTCCTTCATTATGTTTAATCAATAAGCAACAAAAGAAAAAAATATTACAAAAGAAAATTAGTAATATTTCCTTCAATTTGGGAATACTTTGTTTTCTTTTCATGTTTGCTTTCATAATTCTTATTGCTACTAACACAAAGTCAATCCTGTAAATCAATATGTTTTCATAGCTGTGCAATGGTGATTTTGAATTTTAAAAATAAAATATGGAAAAATCATTGAAAATATGTGTCAAATGCAAACCCTACACAGACATGTTAATTAATAAACTTTTTTAAATGTGTACTAATATTCTCTAGAAACTGAAAAAGTACTTATTACACTGATCAAACAAAAAATTTGAAATATAATTTACACATTTACATAAAAATTCATTTGGAAATTTTGTTTACTCTGCCAAATTAGGCAGTGAAAATAATAGTGGTACAAATAAAAAAAAACATTCTTTGTAGAGGTATTACAGTAGGCTTCTCTTGATACTCAAAGTGCTGCTATTTTATGCAGCTAAAGTAAGAATTGTGACTACATGTACACTATTTCTCCACCTTAATATGGAGAATTGACATACGACAATAACTGAATAAGGACAAAAAGTTACTTGCATCACTACTACTTCCCAGCACCAAATTCAGAATAAACAAATCATCGCCTAAGCTGTGTTACCATGCAATACCAAAGTTCATCCAATTAGTCTTAGTAAGCAAGCTTAAGCTACGAAAATTTTAAATGTAAAAATATTAATTTACCGAGTTGTCCAGGTTTGTAAATAGCTTTGTCAGTTTGAATAAAAACAGAGTAACTCTTGTGTTCATAAGTCAGGATGGTTTGGTTGTTGAAGTTCATTCCACCTTCCCCAATCACAATTAGACTGTAATTTCCAGAGCTCCATTCACCAATCTGAAAAAAAAAAATCATTGAATTTACAGTAAAAAAAATTGCAATTCCTTTATTGATAACAGAAAAAAAGTGTAATCAACATTAATTCTAAAGTTTTAATTTTAAATGTTAAACAAAATTCTAAAAATCTTTCCACTATTGTTAACTTAAAATTGCATTAACATTTTTTAGCTGAACTTATATGGAAAAATAGACTTAAAATTTTCTAAAAGAAATTTTTGTATCTTTTTTTTTTTAAAGGTGACACTGATACCCAGCAAAAAATTAACTTTGAAATTTTAAAATGATCTACGCAGTTCATAAAAGTAAATTTTATTTGGATAAATTGACCTTTGTGATAATTTTAACTTTAGTTATAAGAGAAACCATACACAAAATAATGTTTTTATAAAGACAGTATATTTATCCAGACTACTAATTAAATATTTCTACAAAAATTAATGCATTTATGTTGCAAAGAATAGAATGTAAAAATTTATAAACATACCTCAAAATTCAGTATTTGAGTTTCACCTATAATAAAATAAAAATATAAATTATTTTGAAAAATTATAAAAGCTTAAAAGTAAAGTAAACAACAACAAAAATACATACCAGAATTTAATGTTATTTGTTTTCCAATATTATTATACTGCCCATTATCAGCAGGCCCTTCAATGCCAATTTTCATCTCCAAAGGCGACTGCAAATTATGTGCAGATGCACTCACGTGAAAAGGGATGTTTGGCCGCAGTTTCGATGGAGCTATCACAGTATACACAGCAGAAGAAAGTGGAGCTATCGTTGTGCTACGACGACAGAGATAAATTATAAAACAAGCATTGGAAAGTCAAACATTTCTGAGAACTCAAACAAATAATCAGCAGCTTCATAGATATTGATTACATAGGTAAATCAAGAACTTATTAAAAATCAATTTAGAATTACGATTGTATTTCACAGTTAACTTTCAGATATGTAAAATAAAGTCGAGCCTCAAATCAATATAAGCTGAAAATACCACAGCAGGCATATATTTCGGATAAATATACATAAATAATTGCTCCTGTCTAAATTGTAACTGTCTAAAAGTTATAGAAACAATTCATAAAACAATCACTTAATATAATTTTTAAAAATGCAAGGATTAACTAAGTTTTTATTCTTAGTTATGAAAATGTGAACATTGTAACCAAACAAGTATTAAACTAATAAATACCTTTCCAATATTTTTGGTGATTTATTAAAAGATATTTTGCATTTTTATATTTCAAAACAATGCACAGAATTTAGAGACCGGAAGTCAAGAAACAGATAAATTACAATAATTGAGAAATTATATAAATTACTTAAAGCCTACTCCGGTGAAATATTACGACTGAAGAAAACATACATTTCAAAAAAATTAAATTTGAATTCTATTAAAATGCATGAGTGGTTTCATTTTTTTTGACAAAAAAAAAAAAAAAATTAAAACATTTTTTTTTTTTTACATAAATCGTAAAAACCGAAAAGATACTAAATTAAGAATACAATCTTATTATCTTTCTTTAAAATTAGTCATTGATATTTAAAAAATGTCATTTAAATAAAATTAATTAAGATTCAAAACTTACCTTTGCCCCACAGCAAAGGAAACTAGGGCAAAAAATGCCCATACCTCCAACATTTTTACCTACAAGAGAAAAAAAGAGAATTAGCAACAAAAAAAGCATTTCACTATAGGATTTGCCAAAAATTATATCTTTTACAAAGATCGATTGCAACAAAAAAACAGTTTAATCCGCAAAGAACAAATCAAATTAAACAACAATATTTTTACACAGAATTTACAATTTTTCGGCACCCATTGACGATTGGATTGTGCATTACAAACCAAAGACTATTTTTTGTTCCAAAGTCATCGACCCAAGCCTATTGAGCAGATTTGTAATCATTACAGTAGCTCTATGAGTATAAACGAAAACAAAACCACGTGTCACAACAGGCCAGTGACCAAACAAAATAAAAACTTTTGATTTTTTTTTTCTCCTTTTCCTTTTGGCTTGCAGCGAATCTCGTGCAGCATACCATCCGTTGAAGGCCGGTTAATCACGTTTCGCCGGTGAAGAACTGAAGAAAAAAAGTGTTTCCAGCGGCAAAACTTCGGGGTGGTGGGTACTGGTGAACTTTTGACCATGACAACATTCCTTTTCCATAAAATTACCGACCCCAGGTGTTTAGCTATTTCAATTGCTTGTTTAGGTAGATGTCATGTGAATGTTAGTTATTTAATTCATTGGTGTTCAAGGGAAATTGCATGCGGTGATCGCCATTCATCAAAATACAAGTTGAGTGTTATAATTTCCATATTTCAAAGTCTTATTATATGGTGACAAAATTCTGACATTTATAACAACTAGTTATTCATTGTTCTACAAATATATGAATATTTAAGTGAAAATATATATAATTTATTTTACCGTTTTATTGATTGTTGGTAACCTTAGATTCAAATTTTCAACCTCGTATGCAAAACAAAAAATATTTTTCCTTCACAAATATTTTGTAAAGTTTGCCGTACTAAATATTATAGTAACTTCGAACAATATAAAATACTGCCCTAAAAACTAAATCTAAAGCATTCCAATCAGTGGCGGATCTAGGGCATTCATTAGTTACAATTGCCCACCCAATCAGATATTTCCAAAATCAGAAAATGGATATTTTTCGCTTAAGAAAGAATTTTTATTTTAATTAAATAATTAAACACCCACTTTCTATTATATCAAACTTTTGGAAATACTGCCTCCTAATATAAAGGCACGGACCTTCCACACCAACGTTATGGCGAATAACTACGAAATATTATTTGTGAAATAAACTTCCCTATACAGAAATACCTAATAAGTCAAATTATTTCTTTATTTAACTCTTCTGTATTCTGTTTTGTTCTTCTGAATAGCTGGCTAGTATAAAATAAATTCTAAAAAGATTATATTGCTATTAAATAGGGTCTTTAAAATCATTCATTTTGTGCCATTTGCACCATAATTTAATAGACCTGCATAATTAACGATAAAAAAAAATTAATGGGGTTTTTTATTAGTAACACTGATGTATAAAACTTGCACACACAAAAAAATGTAGTACCTAACCTCCAACAGTAGCAACATTTTTACAAATATTTCCCTTTCCTAAATACCTGAACCAAATCACAATTCCATGAAACAAACCTTTTAAAAGTTTAAGGCGAGTGAAAAAAAAAATGGTGTTCAATGTCGAACAATAAATCCAGAATAGGGTACCTTCTAACAATTGCAGTGAAATTCGATTAACTTACAGCCATTTCAGGTCGATTAACATTAGAAAAACCTCATTCAAGGAAATGAGGAATCAAAGGAAGTTTTATTCTTTCAACTCGGAAATATGAGTGACAGTTTCTGTTAATATCCCGGAAAAAGCGAAATATTATTTCCGGTACTTAATATGAAAAAATGCTAATCAATAGATTAGATTGAATTTGTTCATCTAGTTGACACTGCCAAGGAGGACGTGATTAAATAAAGATGGATGGGAGAATTCCGCTGCAAACGATCTACGCTCTTTCCCGCCAATATGCTATAACCAAATAGATTACTATGCCAAAGTTGGTAACTGAGTAATATAATGGTGCAATTACTAAAATAATTATATTTAAAATTACGAAATATGTCCTTTTTTTATTTGTATAATTGACTATGCTTTATTTTTAATTGCAAAATTTAAATTGGGTTGAATGACAGTGAAAAAATTATAATTCGAGATTTTCAAAATGGCTGTCCGAAAGCAGGGCCCGATTAAGACAATTAATCAAGGGAAGCCCGCCTTTAAATCGGGGCCCCATTGCTCTGAAACAGACCCTGGAACACCAAATCGAACTTTTATGTGTACTAAAATCCTTGCCCCTGAATGGCATTAAAATAAAACACATTATAAATATTAAAACAAAATATATTTATAAGTATTGAGTATTCCTAATATTCTGTATGTTTTGATTGTTGTCTATATTCGAACAAATTTAACACAAGTGGCAATTTTTTTTTTACTAAAGTTTATAATGCAATTTTTTTTAAAGGTAAATTTAGTCGCAAACTATGTTAGGAGTGTTAAATATTTATTTGGTTTGGTTAATTAACGTCGCACTAGAGCTGCACCATGGGCTATTGGCGACGGTTCGGGGCCTATCTCGAAGGAAAGACCCGGGAACGATGCCTCGTATTTTTGAACCATGGTCAGATGACGAGGACAACACCTGAGCTGGCACCCAACGCCTTCAATAGACGTCGGGACTTTGTACCCCGATCAGATTTATCGTGCACCAGTCCCGTATACACGCCGTTAATTTTTTGTGGATGTTCTGGAGTCTGGACGACATTCTAGTATTTTGGTAGCGAAGTTTGCAACCCTCCGATCGCAATATCACTACTTTTTACTATTCTTTAGTCTAGTCCATCGCAAGGTTTGAACCGGGGACTCTTGGATTCACAGTTAACGCCTTAATCCACTCGGCCACGGAGGCCTCTAAATATTTATATGAAACGTGTGATTAGGGGGCTCCTCAAAAATGTTAGCCTGGGAATTACCGGTCTATTCAGTAATCAGACCCTGCCCGAAAGGAGGGGTTCAGATGACAATACCGTCTACTCGAAAGGGATGAGACGCTCCAAACGACTGCTCCAAGGGGGTAGAAGGTGTTTTTTTTTAAATAGCAATGTAATTAAAAGCAAAAATTCAGCAATTTCAAAATCGCTTGAATTTTTTTTTTTTCGAAATTCAAACGAGATAAAACTAATGAAAGCATACTTGACCGAAAAAAAAAATTACGAACATATACCAAAAGTTTTCGCGAATATAATAATTGGAAAAATAAACACGCACGCGATTGTGTCATTTTCATAAAAAAAAATATAGAATAGGATGAATTACAAAACTATGTTAACATATTAGCATGAGTTTTTTTCTTTTTTTTAATTTTAATAATAAATTTGTCGGGAAAAGATTCATTTCAATAGTCGATCTTTTATTTTTTTCCCCTAGCAATCTATTGTGTTGACAACAACGAGGACAGCAGGCATGTCGACATGCAAAGTCCTACGTGAACAAAAAATGCAAATATTTGTCCCTTTCCGGGACAAAAACACGAAATATAATTCACCATGTAAAAATGGCCGTTGTGTGGAAACAATTCGTCATAAATTCAATTCTGTTGACGTCACAGAACGGTCAAAACAGACAAAAACACGGCCACTACATTGAAAGCAAACTCTCGTGCAGAAATGTTCACCGAAAAAAAAAAGTAACGATGCGGGTGCGTTCAAATACACAAAAGGTGAATATATCTCCCCGAAAAGACCAAGTTACTTGACTGTCAGAGCGAGGATCAAAAGAAAATCACGAATCGGAACAAGTCCTTGTGTCAACGCGCAAGAAAAGTGTGGAAGAAGCCTTCAGAAATGAAAGTGGATCAATGAACATTACACTCCAACTTAATTTTTGTAAAGTTTTAAGCGCATGAACATTTCCATCATAAACTAGACCTCGCATGACCGGTTTTCCGAAAGCTTTCATCTACATAAATTGCCATTAGAAACCACAAGTATCGTAATATACTTAATATAAGTAAACTGTAAATTCCACCTTGATCATTTTAAATGAAACTGGCAACAGTGACATGCAACAACAATTGTTTTCTCTGTCTCATGACGTAACCACTTAATTTTTAATCTCTTAAATAAATCCTCTCATTCTTATTCCAGTATTTGGAGCTAATTAATCTTCATGCAAGTTGCGTAGACATGCATGTCTTTTTACTGATATCTGGTGAGCTTCTTGAAAAATAACTAAAGAGAACATCTGTTTGTTCAATAAAAATATTCAAGATCATTGTAACCTTTATTCCATTCTCTTATAATTCTATATGAACGTTTTTATAACGTGTTTTTTTTAAGTTAAATTTTTATTAGTAGTATATTTATTTATAGTATTTTGGATTAACGATTGAAAAACCTTTCCCACCGATATCAGAAAATAAATTTTTGATTTCCCCCCCCCCCCCCCTTTAAGTTGGAAAAGTGAGTGGGTCGTAATTACAAGAGTTTACACATATAAAAGAAAGGTGTAATTCAGTATGCATAAACTATAATAAAATTATAAGCCTTTCTTGTAAATATGCAGATTTAATCTAATTGAGAATTAATCTGATTTTAAACAAATAATTGAAAATAAAATATATAAATAATAGACTTAAAGGAGGATTAAACCAAACGAACCAAACATTTATTTTACAAATACGGATAACGATTAAAAATCCGTGGAGAATGTTAGGTTTGGTTTGATTAATGAACGTCGCACTAGAGCTTCACAGTGGGCTATTGACGACATTTCTCGAATTTAAGACCCGGGAACTATGTCTCGTATTTTCGAACCACTTTCAGATAACGAGAACAACCCCCGAGTCTGAAAATGGTAATTTGAGTAATAAAAAAATGATGAATAAATTTCGTTAAATTATGAATAAATATATTTTAAAATTACTTCAGCCACATATACTAGCCGCCACTGTGCAACAGTTGAATTAAAAAAATATGTCCGGAAAAAAAGCCATATATTTTCCCACGAAAACTATTAACGAGCAATACACAACAAAACAGTTCAGTTTATTGGCTTGTAAACAAGTTGGTTTGTTGTTGGAGTTTTATGGCGCAAGAGCCAAATTTGGCTAAACTGCGCCAAGCCGTGTCCAAGCTTGTGAACAGGTTATATACTAAGTACCTCGTTCTCCGTAAAACTGCAATTCGGTTGACGACATAAATGAAGCCAATGCCGTCCGGGTATTGGAACGTGAATATTTGAATAATAAAAATGCGATTTATCTCCCCAAAAGTATCCATTTGGATCGTAAAAGTGCGGGCGGTATTGAAAGGGGTTCTTTTTTAACGCTGAAACAAGCTCGTGAGAGTGACGCAATTTGAGAAGATTGATACTGTAAGCGGTATCTCTCGTTATTGCTCTAATTCGTCTTGTCAAAAACAAACAGATCGCTTGTTTAAACGAAATTAATGAGAAAATCGAAATCTAAATGGTCGTGATAACAACCATTATTGACAAAGGCTCTTTTATTCACTTTGATGCTTCAAGAAAATTCCAATGGTTTGGGTTTCACGGTGAGTTTGGTTAAAAGGATTAAAGACTTTAGAATGCATTTACCTATAAAATAATATTTCATTCTTAAAAGGTAAGGAACATATCTTTGCGTTTTCTTCTGAAGCGATCGTGATTTCCTCTCAGATGCTGAATTGGTTGATTCAGTCAACCAATCCAGCGTCTCATATTCCTACAGTACAACTGAAGGTGCAAGAACCAGTCAACTCCACTGTTTTCTGATTTGCACTTGTTCACTTATTTCAATAAAGAAAAAAATCTCCTATTGATTGGTGCTAGGACCAGACAGCTCCAAGTAATGGCTTTAGAGATATAAAGGAAAACAAGCTTTACTTTTGACTCTTTTGAAAATATGCAAGAAAAATACAGTGTTTGTCTTCTGTCCTGAACAATTTTGAAAACTAAAGCTATCTGGTTTCTTACATCCACGCCTTCAATTGCCAAAGCATCGTACTGAAAAGCGGGTACAAAATTTTCAATTGTAAATTTTTTTAACATAAAATGAAACTCGTAAATTAGTATGAACTAAAATTATCACGACTAAATATAATATGGTCATCGGGGTTTTGCAAGTATGCCAAGTTTCTAGTCGATGCGACATTTGAAAGGGGGGGTTGAAATTTAAATGCGAGTATGACAACTCATATAAATTAATTCCAAAACAATGTCAACTGGGTCTTTGTTAGTCAGGTGTAATTTTATAAAGAAAATCTCAAACATTTCTTTAAATTACGTATTTATGCCAAATTTCAAGTCGGTATGACATTTGGAAGTGGGTTTAAATTGAGTTACAAGATTTGAGGATACATCACACCAGACAGTGCGAATTAAATAAAAGCATGTAAAAAAGGTCAATTTTGAAATGAAACCCAAAATATGGTCAATTTGAATAATAATAGAAATCACTGCCATACAAAACCAATATAGAAATCCCATTACATTTCTTTTGGTTAAATTAAGGTCTATAGCATAAATTTCAAGTCGCATGGGTTTGTATTTTGTGCTCTTTATCATTGGAAAGCTTCTAAAATGTCGTTTAGTTAAACATCATATTTATAATGTGACGTGTCAAAGAGTTCACGGCCAATTATAATATTTCCCAAAATGCATAATGACAAAATTCAAGTGGAAAATACTAATAATAATAAAAATTAAAAACCCATCCAATCTTCACCACATGTAAACAATGGCAAAGATCAGGGGTACAATATAAAGAGAACTATAAGTGCCAATTAAAATAAACTCTCAAGAACAATAAAATAGCAAATAAGACCCGGTTCTCGTCAAATAAAAGTAAAACAAAGCAATCTTGAGCATTTCAAGTTCAACGGTACGGCCACGCAGCAGGTACAGGTAAGAGTTGGGAAGGTACAAGGTATAAAAATATCCACCTCTTGATTGGTGCGTGGCAATAAATAAAATGCATGCAAACGTTTCTTTATGTATAACAATGAAAGTCGATGCCTTTATAGCGTACTTAACCTAAGAAAACCCTGCATGGGACTTTGAGAAATTAAAATATCCTATTTATACTGGAGCTAAGATTGTACTAGAAGAATGCCTTTTATAAGTGGTTATTTTAAGAGTTCACAAACGTACAGACAAAGTGAACTATTTAACACGTTCAGTGCGGTACTGGGTCGATTATACACGAGACGCACTTGCGGATAATTACAGCACGGAGTTAATTGACCTCGGGTCGCACTTGCGGATAAATACGGATTTGACCGTCCGCACCTTCGAGCATGGATCCTTCATAGTAGCGAAAACATATCTTTGTAATCTCGCTAACATCAAAGTGAGGCCAACATGTATGGCCTCAGACACGTGGTTAATTACGTCATTCCATTCATAAATTTTCGCTGTTACGTTTCACATTTCCCAATTCATCAGCCAATCGCGAGTATTTTTTAATTCATAATTTTGAAAAGAAGTCACGTGTCTGAGGTCATTCGGTCTGAGATGTTGGTTTCACGATTATGACGTCATATTCGCTCTACTACAGTCCATTCAAGCTCGAAGGTCCGCACTGAACTGAACGTGCTGACTCGGTAAATGTATTGCGTCTGGCTCGCAAGTAAAAAAGTCCGATTCAGTATAGAACATTAATAATATGGTAATTACATACATTTTCAAATATTTTATGTAAAAGTAATGAGCATACAATACACAAATTAAAATTCAACGAATGTCCGTCTACGACTTACAAAATTTGCAGATAAAAGAATACGAATTTTTTGTAAGTGTGATATAATTATATAAATACATTTTTGAACTATTAATATTAACAAATAAATATAATTAAATCTAATAATTAAACAAGAGAATAAACCATTTTTATTTTTAGCAATAAATACTATTAGTAACTATTATATTAAAGGTGTTGTGAAACCAACAAACATTTCTCGCTTTACAAAGTTATCAAACACTACAAAGTTATTTTGAATTCAGTAAGTTAGGAGCAGCAGACCATAATCACAATGACGGCCCTCCATCTACCAGTCTTCGTTAAGTATTTTATGCTTTTTTTTTTTTAAATACTGTATGCAAGTGTAGTTAGCTAAATGTTCAAACATAAAACTTATATTTAACAAACAAGGCATTTTAGTCGTTATAAAATGTGTTGTCTTCTTAATTTGAAATAGAACTAAAATAATTTCAGATCTTGATCGATTAATACTTGTATGAACAATTTATATTAGGCGAAAATAATTCATAAAATCGAGGCTCAAATTTGGCGATTGAATTAAGAGATCGTTAAGAAAACACACATAATCCGATTTTTTTTTTTTTGAAAAATGAACTCAGTACGTCGAAAGTAACAGTTTTCAGAACAGGTGAGTTTGAGAAAATAATAAAGAAGTAGAAAAGAGGAGATTTTTTTTTAAAAATTCCCTCGTTTCCACCGCAAAGCTCCTCAAATTTAAATGTATTCAAACTATTTTATTGAAAAAGGGTCGGAACGTTTTCCCACGGAAATTTCGAACACCTGTAGCTGTATTGTACGATTGCCATCTCGAGTTGAATAGAGTACAAAAAGCCTTAAAAAAGGGTTATAAGGATATATTCGCACATGTACCATACACCCATAGAAGAAAATGGTATAAAAAAATCTTTAGTAACTGACTGAATATTTAATATTCTATTCGAATTTACTATTAATGCTTAAACTCGCGCGAATTACTGAAATTTATGTTAAATCCACGTTTTCATAAAATTTAATACGGGGGGGAAAGTTACAAGTTTAAGAATAGATCAGTAAATGTACGTTTTCTTTCGAACTCAAGAATAAGTTATTCTCGTTCATTTTAAAGAACAGGTGAAAAGAACAGATCGCACTTTTGTCCACCGAAAAGGAACATGCAAATAGAATTTGTAAAGAGTTACTTTTTACTTTTAGAGCTAACGATTACAGTCTTGTATGCGAATTTCAACTGACCCAAGATTGAATTTTGATACGGCTTCAAATCTATGCAAATGCTGATATTATTTAGCATTCATATCAAAACTAGTTTTAAAAACTAGCATCCGGACGTTTATCGCTTTCCGAAACAATAACTACTTTCAAAATAAAACTGAAACTACTAGTTTAAGATGGAAGACAAGATCCCGAAGAAACAACCAACCTAAACCAGGAAACCCGAAGACGGCATCTGAATAATTTCGCCAACTAAGGATTCAAGTCGGGTTTTTTTCCAAGCCATCTTTCTACAAGAACAATCGCCAAGTGGCAATCCAGCCGAATCGAGAACCAGACAATGGCACCGGGCAACAATTATATGTGGGGCAGTGACACAGCCCATGCCTATGCATAATTCACGAAGAAACCCAACAAAAAGCAAGACCGAAAAGCTCGCCTGGCCGTGACCATTCGGAATAGGATGCGGTTGGAGAGGGATAAGGAAGTCTTACGAGGAATAATCCGGTGTGATGGATCAATTTTGCGTGAAGAGGTTTCCTTATATGTTTGGGGGTCAGTGGGGTGGAATTTTAGGATCTAAAGAGTTTGCAGAGCTCTCTGTTCGGAATGCATAGCTCGAGGAATAGTGAAAGTTGAGATCAGGCGGGATTATATTCTCAATCTCTTATTAGTTATACACTTGCGTCCATTTGTCATGGCCACTAAAAGATGGAAATTTGTTTACGACCATAATTTAATCGACAAAACCGAGATTTAGATTTTATATGATTCGATCTGTCTGTTTAAACATTCAGTTATACACTTGTTTTAGAACACAGACTCTTACTCCGGGCTAGAATTATGATTTTCTAAAATTATCAGAATGATATTTTTCTACTGAAACCAGTTGGCCTATGACAATAAATGTTATTATAAATCCGAACAGTGACTTAGGCTTAAACTAGTTTGTTTTAAACAAAGTATCGGAATTGGAATTAAATTTCAGTTTACACTTTTCAACTTCTTAACTTTTTACAGGAACACGTTATTTTTATACGTTTTTAAAACATCTGATAATCATAAAATTAAATATGCGCTTTGATCCGAACATAGCGACGCCGGGTTCAATAATTGTTAGGTTACACAGGCCTATAGAGTTAACTCTCAGGGTTAAATATCAATTTGCTTACTGCAAAGTAGGTGTTGGATTATCAAACAGAATTCAAGTATTTATGCCCTTCTCTTTCAGCGTAGGTGATTTTAGTCCACCCCCCTTTTTTTTGCTATCAGAATAGGCTAATCGAAAGACAGTCCATACTACATTACCGACTATTAAATACTGTATTTCAATCAGTAGAAAACAATATTTACAATTTATCAAATTTCTTAAGATAAATACAAACGCATATACTCGAACATAACAACGCAAAGCAAGTCCATTTTTAAACATACATGCCCGCAAAGGACAAGGCAAGTGTACAACGATACAGGAAAATAAAATCACTTACCTCTAAATATTCTAAACGGTATGGTAAACGTTAACCTACGTCCGCGACAACTACAACTGAATAAACCCTACGAACTTCTCTAGCCCAATGTCAACAACTTCTGGAATTTCCTCTAGATATCCTATCAGCACAAGGATTGCAAGGTCCGGGAAATCAGGTGCAACATATCCAGTAAAAGTGTTCCCGAGTCTTCACTCATTGCAATTTTAATCCTCTGTGAATGCAAGTGAGAAAAAAAGCTCGTCTTCCCCCAAGAGATACATCAATGTTATCTTTTTCGAAAAGACCCCGTTGGTCAACCAAGGGAATGGTGAAATATCTTATATCGCGAGTTCAATCATTGAGGGTATTAGTCAGAAGTTTTTTTAGGGAGAGGATTGTCATTACTTGAAAATTTCAAGTGGTGTATTTACTCGGAATTTTGGGCGATCGCCAGAAAAAGAGTTCAGCTGCTGGGATGAGTAGTTTTCCACGTAAGGGAACTTTTGCGTAATGCACAACAGCTTGTGATTTACATTCATGACAAATAAAGTAAATAAAATGACCCGACTATCGGAATAATTAGAACGGCATGAGTGTATTCCATTTTCCTGATTGTGTAGTTATCGGTAAGGTTATTGCTTCGAATTAGGTTCAACGTGACTAAAAGTATCGCCAAATGTTTTTAGTATTAACAGCAGAGACTTATTACAGACATTCGGGGCACTTGCCCAGGGGACCCGATTTTTAGGCGGTCCGAAAGGCTTTACAGCTGAAAAAAATGTGACAAATTAAAAACAAATTTACTAAACTAATGACTTTTTAAAATCAATAGTTTTTTTAATCTCTTTTCTCGAAACTTCTACTATTTTATTCAATCAAATCACTTTCATGTTTCCTGCATGTTATCTTTCACATCGCATTCTTAGTTTTATTGTAAGGTACGTCGGGGTGCCCCAAAATGTTCTTTTGACCTGGGCCCCTAAACTTATAAGTAGGTTCCTGATTACCAGCATCCAATATTGTATTTTTATTTTTTAAAGTCAAAGTCGCAGACAGGAGGCAAGATCAGATTAAGACTTAAGCAAGAGAAGCTCGCCTTCAAACGCCCAAAAAGTAAGCCCCCCCCCCCCCCCCCCCCCCCCCCAGGCCCGGGCCTAATGTACGTTATGAAAAATCTGGCCCTGCACACGACTACAGAGTCGAATCGATTTACTGTCACATTAGTGCTTACATGATCACGTCGTAAACGCATTCGATTACCATTTGTAAACCAAATCCAATGTTTCAAATCGTGGATCAAAATTCAACAATAGATTCGTAATCCGCTCGGACGAAGTGCAGCCAGATTTGGCAAAAATCGTCTATTTAGCGATTTTCGAGCGATTGTTTTCGAAGTGAAATTTCTTCTTGCAATACCTGCGTTACAAAAATTAAAGTTAATTTAGTCAAAGGCAAATTTGCAATTTGATGTTATATTAGTTGGAGAAATTATAGTTGGAGAATCTATTTTGGATCTGCAAGACAACAAGTTGAAAAATGATAATGTTTTTTTTAAGCGCAAGATCATGTTGTTCTCGTTTATTTTAAAGAAAAGGGAACCAAAGAACTTTTCGTTCTGTTGACGCCTGAGAGGGGACAGCGGAGTGCAAAGGGTTGAAGACGTTTCAATGTGAAAATGCATCAACTTTTCAGAATTTGGCGATTCCTCGTTTGCTGGACAGGCGCCTAATTCTGTCCGGATGCGCAGTTGGCGAGACTTTCCCCGGAGAAAGTTTCTGCTCAAGATAAAAATGAGACGAATTGTGCCAAGTCGAAGCCCAAACACAAGCGCGCGCGAACTGATCGAGCTTCCCGATTACTCTGGCCGTCGCCACGAAAGATGGTTATCGAGAACAATGAGAGAAGAATGTTTTTGAGAAGTCAAGGTCAACGGAGTAGTTACTTTCGGGGCGGCTGGGAGAGTGGAGTGTGTAAATTTCTTGGGATGGGGCTGCGTGAGATAGTTTCGTGAATCTCTTTCGGACAGAGATTAGTCCTTATCACGATAAAGACATGATCATGAGGTGAAATTCGAGAACGTAGTTCTAGTAGTTGAAATCTGCAGGTATGTCGTTAGCACGTAGGCAAGGGAAAGGGGGGAAGGCACCAACGTTAATTTTTTTTTTTTAGATAGGAGAGTTGCAGGGCTAATAATAAATTGAGCAGTTAAATATAGTTTTTAACATAATTAAAAGATGGAAGATTAAAATATTTTGAAACAAAATACAGAGAGTTATTCCTGCACATTTTTAAAACATCTCGTCCACGTCTATATGAAAAAGAACAGTTCCATAAAAGAACATGTTCCATAAAAGAACAGTTCCATAAAAGAACATGTTCCATAAAAGAACATGTTCCATAAAAGAACATGTTCCATTAAAGAACATGTTCCATTAAAGAACATGTTCCATTAAAGAACATGTTCCATTAAAGAACATGTTCCATTAAAGAACATGTTCCATTAAAGAACATGTTCCATTAAAGAACATGTTCCGTTAAAGAACATGTTCCATTAAAGAACATGTTCCATTAAAGAACATGTTCCATTAAAGAACATGTTCCATTAAAGAACATGATCCATAAAAGAACACATCCCATAAAAGAACACATCCCACAAAAGAACAAGAACACGATCCATAAAAAAAACACGATCCATAAAAAAACATGATCCATAAAAGAACACGAGTTCCATAAAAGAACACGAGTTCCATAAAAGAACACGAGTTCCATAAAAGAACACGAGTTCCATAAAAGAACACGAGTTCCATAAAAGAACACGAGTTCCATAAAAGAACACGAGTTCCATAAAAGAACACGAGTTCCATAAAAGAACACGAGTTCCATAAAAGAACACGAGTTCCATAAACAGGTTAAAGAATATTCGTTTGGAAAATACGAGAAATGGAAACAACTGTTCTCTCAAAAGAAAGTAATTATACTTAGTATCATGTGACCTTGATATGCACCCTTTCAAAGATCAAAATGAAGAAATTAACTGTTCTCCAATGAATAAAAATCTATCGATACGTCGTTGAGGGTTGTTCCAACATCTTGACTCCGTGGACGAGATATCACGTCCAAGTATCTACACTTTTTCCAGCAATGGACCCAATTTTAAAATTCATAAAAATACTCCAATTTACAATAATTTTTAATTTAAAGTATGAGGTACAACTTACAATCAAATTACACTTATTAAAAATTTGAAAATATAAAATGGCATTAAGTCATTTGGAAGGTATAAATACATATTAATGCTCTGGATATTTCCCCCCTCACGCAGTTTAGAAATTGCAAGAGAAAAATAGTCAGTCTCACTTCAGTTAAAGCAATAATTCTTAATTTGTGATAATTCTGAACAGTTTTTTAGCTTACATTTAAACGATTATTAAATTGGAAGTAGTACTGCAGATCTTGCAGCATCCATTGAAGAGACAACGGTGAGCATATACTATAAGCGAAATGTATTTAAAAAAAACATTAGAAGCGACTAAAATCATTTAACTTTTCTATTAAATATTTAACTACATATTTACATTCGAATTAGAGTACATTTTTATCTCAAATTAACTCAACATTTTACCTTTTGAAAGTTTCTGTCAGAAATTAGAACACAGTACAATTCTCAATACCATACAAAAAAAATCAAACACAACCATAAAAACAAACTTATTGTCGATAAAACTCAAAGCCCCATTAAGCAGTTGAGATAATAAAAAACTGAAATTTGAATACAATGGAATAATCATCATATCACATGTGCACAAAGCACTTCAACGACCTAAGCAAGAAACGAGTTTCGAATGTTCCTTTATAATTTGTCCTAGAACCAATTTTAAAATTTCAAAACAAAATCCTCAAACGATAAAACAAACAGTTTATTATTAAAAAAAATCATGGTAACTTTACTTTTATCCTTACAGAACTTTTGGGGAAAAAAATTCTCATTGTTTTCTCATGAAATAATAATAAAAAAATTAAAGCATTTCAAAATGAATATGTTCGTTTAAGACAACATGTTGCCATTTGCAAAAAGAAAAATATTCGAAGAATGTAGCGGTTTGCAAATTTTGTGTTTATAGCAATTCATATGTTTTCTTAAAACTATTGCAATAAAAGAATACTGCTTCAAAAAGAAGTCTAATGTATCGGCAAATTTTCTAAAGTGAAATAACTCGAGTTATGAACTCTGAGACGCATTTTAAAAATAGCATTGCATCTAAACGTAGAATAAAATCCAATATTAGTTTAGCCGCCATTTTAACTGTTTAATATAGACAGAAACTATTATTTGTAATTCCACAGTATTACATTAATTGCGATGTAAAAAAGGTTTCAAAAGTTACGAGTTAAAAAGGCAAGCTAAAGATAATAAAGCTACACACTTAAAAAATCATAAAAAATATTCGGTGTAAAACGTGCGCCAAAGATTGTTTTCAACTTTGAAAAGAATATTTCTTGTGTGTGTTGTTCTATTCGAAAATGCAATGTAATAAAGATGCAAATATATTACCAAATGAAAAACAGACAGCAATTTTGGCTAACTTCTTTTTCGTCGAATCCGTTACATGAATTTTTTTAAGAATAAAAAATCCTTTTTGTTTGTTCTATCAAGAATTTTAATTGTCTGGCCCATAGATATATGTTTTATATTCTGCTAATCCTCCAGCTGTTTCTATTCTACCCATTATCTGACCCGTTCCTGATGACCATACAGGCTAGACGATGCTGGAGGTATAACATGCTACGCCGACCAAGAAAAAAAAATATTTTTAAAAAAAACTTTGGGTTGCAAATTACGAGTTAAAAAGGCAAGCTAAATATAATAAAGCTACACACTTAAAAAATCATAAAAGAAAATCGGTGTAAAACGTGCGCCAAAGATTGTTTTCAACTTTAAAAAGAATATTTCTTGTCTGTTGTTCTATTCGAAAGTTTCAATATAAACAACTTCTGCAGACAAATATTGCCCTTAATTCTATTGCAGACATTTTATGATTATCGGCACTTAAAAATCTTGTGATTTCTTAATTACAAACTTAATTTAAAAAATCTAGCTTACTACCACAATAAACAACTTATTCCATTTCTACAAAATACTAAAAAAAAAAAATTTAAATACTCAAACTTGTTCGCGTTTATTTAAAGACTCGTTTTGTTAAGAATCTTTTATCGGCCTTTAATGAACCGTGCGAAATGGCGGTAAAAGATTGGCGAGCCGAAAATTATTCTTCCATTGTTCTTTTAAGAGTTTTCAGGTCAAATAATCGAATAAAGCTCTCATTCGATTGCGATATTAAATTATTTTATAGCCCTGGAATGACGATGCTCGTTTTAATTTTAGAATAAATCGTTTAACGGCTCTGTTTGAATAGGAATTGGGGCAGTGGGTGAATAATCTTGTCTGACACTAGTGTTCGAAATATTGTAATTGGATTGATTGTGTATGGGAAAAGACGGATATTAAAGCTGCTTGTAATTGCAAATTTCAGGAAACAGGTTGCTGTATCTCTCGCGTAGGATTACAGTTGGCCGGAAAAATTGGAGACGACGCAGATAAAATTGAATTTTTTAATGTCCTGGATTTAAACGCAGAATAAAATGAGATTCCTACATATGTGTTTTTAAATGCGATTTAGTAAACCTGCAGAGCAATTAATACGCAATTTAAAAATTGGAAAATTAGGTATATGATCCCACAGTACAAAAATTGAGGTTTGGTTTGGTTAATTAACGTCCACTAGATATAGCTGCATAGTGGGCTATTGGCGACGGTTCGGGGCCTATCTCGAAGGAAAGTTACCACATTATTGGTTCGTAATACTTTGTGAAGCCGTCGTGCCAGGGGTCACAATATCACGGCTCACGTAATTAGAAGCGTAGTGTGAAAATCCTTGTTAAGAATTTTTCGATGTCTTATTTCCAATAAAATATAAACCCTTTTCGGTAGAGAGGTGAATCTCGGACACTACTTGGTTTGATACGCTGATTACTATAAGAAACTCCCCAAATATGCGGAAAATCGTCTAGAGTTAGCCCGTTTGAAAAACGCCTCGACAGGAAAGGATAAACACGTATTAGAACAAATTATTATATATTTTAATTTTTCCTTTTGACTGAATATCAATTGTCAAAGGTATTACGTAATTATGACAATATTCAAGTCGATATGATTTTTGGAATCGGATAAAATTTGCAACGCAAGGTTTAAAGATTCAACGATAACAGATAGTTATACGAATAATAAAATGTAAAAAAAATGTAAATTTATACGTGTAATAATAAAAATTAGTTTTATTTTAAATAACAGACAATATAAGTATATACTAATTACGTTGTCGGTTTCTTGCTAGTAAATTAATAAAATGCATTGCATTTAAAAAACAAACGATATAACCTCAAAGTTACATACTAAAATTAAAATTTTACGCAAGTTAGGATTTTTTTTAATAGATAAGTTATCATAAACATCAATAAAAAATTAAATTACTGTACCGTGCTTAGATAACGTATTGACTAAAATTATTCTTACGCAAACCAACATAAAAGCTAGAGTGTTAAACGACGCAGAACTATCAACACCCATTCCATGACGCACCACAAAGGCGATCATTTCATCCATAAACTATAATTCAATAGGTTTTCGAAGTCCGTCACCGAAAGCAGGTCAGCTCTGCTCTGATAACAGCATGTAATGGTCCTATTATGAAGTCACCACACCTTTTCAAGACACCTCCATTGTATACAACTTCATCATGTGTGACCACCTAATCCGCATACCTCGAAGTAAAGCAACAGAAGGGCAGTTGCAGTGCTCCACTTAATAATTTAAATAAGAAATTTACTTTTTAAATAATGTAAAATAATGATAACAAACATTATATTCAGATAAGGGGTTGTTCATTTATGATGTTGTAGGTAATCTCAGTAGTTGCGCGACGTAGCAAACCTTTATATTAAAAAAAATGCTGGAATTTGTATTACAAACTTTGCTACAAGTCACTTTTTAGAGGAATCGCAATCTCTAAAAAAATCTTTCCAACCAATATGCTGTTTGATAAAATACACAAAGTGAAAGTTTTATAGATGTTTTTATTTTTTATTTTCAACATTTTATCGTGACGTAACACGGTAAAGGTGGGAGGGAGTAAGGTTAACGTGATATGGGGGGCGGGGGAAGTACAAAAAGATGAATAACTTCATGCAATAAATGAAGGCTCCTTAAAAAAAACGGATGTCGGGGTTTAGTTGGAACTACACAGTTGAAGTACAAAAAAAAGTTATTTTTAAAATCTTTTGTGTATCTGAATACGTACTGGGCTATATCTGCAGGGGGGGGGGGGGGGGGGGGGCTGCACTGGCTGACCCCTTGCTTTTAATCTTTTACTCATTCCATTACGGTTTCAAAATCGGATAGATCCTCAAGTTAAACCTCATTCAGTAACGTCCCGCAAAAAAACAGATATAAAAGCAATACGAGATCCGCAATTTGAAAAACTGCTGTCAATCAAACCTGGATCGTTCCATTCTTCAACGAAAGGTGAAAAGGATTGGGACAAAATCTTCCAGCTTCCTACCTACCTACACGTGCAACAAGGTGTGGCGGCAGTAAAACGGAAGATTTTGCATGGCAAACAAAAAAGGCAACAACTCCTGTATTCAAGGTCTAGGCTCATAAAAAAAAAAGGGGGGGGGGGGGAGCAGTTTACAGAGAAGAGTTTTGCCGTGGGCGAGATTACGGTCGTGTTGACTGACTTCCTCTTCACAGGTGCTGCTTGCAACAGTTTGACGAGTTTTCTGGCTGCTTTTTTGACGGGCATGGAGACTGGAAATGATCTGGGAACACGCAAAGCCCCGCCAAATGGGCGGCGGATGCGACATGTGAAAAAGACACAACTGCTCTGGGAATATAAATGGCTAATGGTTTGTTGAAGAGTCGTCATGGCGTTGACATACACGGTAATCAATCAGGGTGGCAACAACATTCTGGAATAAAAGTTCCATGAAGGTGTCACAAAAATTTCCCTGATTTTACAATTACACTTAGAAATGTTGCGATACATGCTTTGTATAGAAACAAAGTATACATGCTGCAGCGATCCAATAAATATATTGCATTATAAATGAAAAATTATATGCAATAAAATATTGACAGTTAAAAGAATAATTTATGGATACAACTCAAATTACGCAATTGTGACAGGAATAATAGTAATTTAACATGTTCTCTGGAAGTAGATAATGCAAAAAAAGGCAATTTTTTTCAAATTATTTCTTTTGTAGATAATTTTAAATGTTTTATATGCTCATATTTCGTATTCCAATCTTCAATAAATCACATAATCATTAGTCCCTCACATGTTGCTTACAATTCGAAGTCCAATGCACTTTGCTTTTTGTTGCTCCCTCCAGCAGTGGTTCACGTTTTTTACAAAAATAAAAATTAAGCCTGAAATTGCGCATAACCATACTTTTAAAAAAATTCCTTTTAAGAACTAAAAGGAAATATTGACAACTAAATTACACAGAATAGAAGGCATAATAGACCATAATTGCCGTTTCAATGATCCAAATTTGAAAAAAAATCCCTGATTTTTGGTGAAATTTTGAAAATTTCCCTGATATTTCCAGAATAATTAATGTCCATGATAATTCCCTGATTTCCCGGTTTTCCAGGTTATGTTACCACCCTGTCCATTAATGCCATGAAATCAAACTTTAAATTCATTTTATGATAATAAATATTTGTCATACTAGAAATATCCAATGATGATATAGTAGTCTTCACACGTGAGACTATAATTCGGATGTTTTTAATTTATCAGATTAACGCATTCACACGAAAGATCGGGAGCTTTCGTACTTATTCCTTTGACGGTGGCTGTTCAATACAGTCTTTCTATATATATTTTTAAATTATATACTTTTTAAAACGAAATGTGTTATTCAAAAATTATAACATTGCACTTAATTACATGGACTCATATTTAGCGAAATTTTGATATCGTCCATATTTGCTTTAGCTTCAAAACCCGTCATTGTATAACCAGACAAAAGTAAAACCGATCTTAATGAAATTAGTCTTCACTTTTAAATGCATTGAGAACGTTAAACTAAATAATTGAAAAAATTATGCCATACCATTGATATTAATGTCCTGTGCCGACATTGCCTTTTTTTATATATAATTCCTACTTACAAAAATAATTGGACAATACTTAGAAAACTAAATCCTTCTCTGGACATTGTCTACCAAAGAAACCAATCTTCTTCGATTTCCAATACTTGAGAAAACTTCCTATAAAAATGCGATTTTTTTTATCTTTCTAATCGAATCTCTGGAGGAACGAATATTTCGAAGAACTTTCTATTTCGAACATTTTTTTTTTTAACCTTGCAACACCCTCTCTGTAGATAAGAAGGGCGGGTGGCAAAAGCAGTATTTATCACTTTCCAGGTCGCTGCCTCCTTTCCTCGCAAGTGGGCGGTTGAGAGGAGATGACCCGGGCACCCTCGCGGAAAGGAAGGGGTGCTAAAATTAGCATCGGACTTCAGAGAGGTATTTTGGTATTCTGTTTTATACGAGCATTCTTCTCGGGAAAAAGGTAATTTAAAATGTGAATCATAGAATTTCCTATGGCCGAGATCCACGTGCCAGAAAGCTTCTCACTCGATATCAGAGACGTAATTTTTTGTATATCAATTGTGGGCAGTTTTCTCTAAGAATACTCCATCGAGTATACTTTACGATATTATATACATATGCAAGATATTTTATAACGCTTCTCCCCACTTTAATATTAATTATATCATTACTTTAACTTTCTTTCTTTAACTTTGGATATCGCCCCCTTTTCCCAGTACAAAAGCATCCTTCATGTGACTGCTTTCCCTCCCACGCAACTTCGTAAATCCAAACCTAAACCTAAAAATGCGAACTAAAACCGAGATAAACCAATCAGGGGTGTCCAGGGTGCATTCTCCTTCTCAAAGTATCCGTATTATATACAGATTCACGATGTAAACTCGAAGCTGTGATGTCGTGCCCTAAGAAGTCCTGAGAAATAAATGTTTAAACTAATCATCGGCCCTCAGTTATACCTTGCATAGTTGGATATATATCACAATCATAACGACTCCAACTATAAATAAAAAAAATATCACACACACACACATATATATATATATATATATATATATATATATATATATATATATATATATATATATATATATATATATAATATATATATATATATATATATATATATATATATATATATATATATATATACCAAAGCTAAAAAGCTAAGCGGCTTGTTTAAAATATAAGCAAAATAGGCCAAAAGAATGTTTATTTTTTAATGTCAATAAGCTAAATATGATACAGCCGAACAATGCTCATCGCCCAACTATTTGTGACACTCGGCACCTCCTTTCAAGAGCACAGGTATGTTATCTCTGGCTTACAAAATTTTGAGCACACATTATAGAGTACCATGGTTACCAAGCATATTTAACATGATTTTAGCGAGTTTGTATGTTGATGCAATTCTTCGAGCATGAATGGACTGTAGTAGAGCGAATATGACGTCTTAATCGTGAAACCAACATCTCTGCTGACCGAATGGCCTCAGACACGTTGACTTCTTTTCAAAATTATGAATTAAAAAATACTCGCGATTGGCTGATGAATTGGGAAATGTGTAACAGTGAAAATTTATGAATGGAATGACGTAATTAATCACGTGTTTGAGACCATACATGTTGGCCTGACTTTGATGTTAGCGAGATATATTTTCGCTACTATGAAGTATCCATGCTCGAAGATGCAGTTGTCGAAGTAATTTCGAAGTTTGAAAAAAACGAGAACACTCGGTTTTGTAAGAAAATTTTTCAAACAAAATTATTTTGCATATATGGAAATTTTCACACACAAGTTTCCGCACAAACTTGAATATCCAGGATACGCAAGAAATTCCAATCCTGCCACTCGGGATATTCCAAATACCAAAAATGAACACCTTTCGTACGAAATTCGAATATTAAATAATAATCACTTGTTTTTCGTCCTTTTTCATTTTAATTAAAGTCAAAATTCTCCTTGCGATAAAAAAAAAATACAGATTTAATTAGAATTGGAATGTTATCAGCGAGGAATTTTAGGAATTTTCGAAAAGCGTGGGAATTCCTATTTTATTACGAAATGGAATTTTAATCGGATCGCAGAACTCTCAGTACGGAAAATAGATAATACTCTCAGGGGCCATTCATTTATTACGTCACGGACTTGGGACATCGATATCAGGCTACGTGAATGGCCATAAATTTGCCTGGCATGTCACGATATTTTTTTACGACTGTTTTTATGAAATATTTGACTCAGAAAAAATATTATAATACTTCGATTATATCCAAAAAGATTAAACACATGAAAAGCAGTTAACATGAATATACTTAATCCCACTCGAATTGGAGCCAAGATGTTAATGGAACACCTGAACACATCTGCGTGACGAAACGCTTCCGCTAGTTCCTTTGGGAATGCGCAACGGTATTTATACACCTGTCACCCTCTGGACTACATTACATGGAGCAAATAGAAGGATGGTGCATCGGCTCATATCGAATGGATTAAACTAGGAGACCCATATATAAAACAAATTTGCTCAATGACGGAAATTCATAACTCAAATACAGGGTGGTCCCAAATTGTTGGACAGGGTCATTGTATTTCTGTTTAAACTACACATAAAAATTTTCTGCTATATGCTTTAACTGTTTTGTTTGTTGCTAATAAAGCTAAAATCTTCTATTATGCCAATACAGCTAAATGTGATGCAGCCAAACTATGCCCATCGTTCAACAATGTGTGACCACCCTACATATCGTAGATCAAGATTTTTTGGTCATTGATGGCAACCCATTCAGTCTGACTCCAAAAAGCATTCATAAGCAGATACAAAAAGAATTTAAGTGCCTCCATTATTTTCCTTTTAAAATTTTAATATTTAAAATATCCATAAAGTTATTCGCTATTTTTAGTCGCAATCAAAAGTTATATTTCAATATTTTCACTATGGCAAATTTAAAACCAATTAAATAACTTGTAACGCAACTCGACACTCGGAATCTTCATAGTTAATTCTGTACTATATCATCGTACGGAAAGTTCCAATTGCGGCTCATGGCAACCTTTTATCTGGGCGATAAACAATTGTTTTCTTCTTTGAGAATATGGTAAACTGGCTCCCTTCGGCCGCAATTGGGCCATATCGTCTAACATCGAAGGTTATTTCGAATTACTTATAAATATGGTAACAAGAATGAGATGCAGGCAATTTCAATAATGAACCAATTTGCATATCAAATGGTAACAAAACAGGAAAGTGGTAACTATACATAAAAAACACGAATTTTTTTATAGTAAAAAAAACCTTCGCATTTCATAATATGTTTGCTTCTAGGATCCAATATTCAAGAATATCTTGACCTCAACTGTGAGATTATAATTAGCGAGATATAAAAGCTTACTTAGGAAAATTTTCCATCCCAGGTACCTTAGTTAAATTTCATATGGAAGAGCAGATTGAACAGTAACCTCTATTTAATAACAAGTAGTGCACGACTTCTAGTCAGTGGCGGCTCGCCCACTACAGCAAGTACAGCCGGGCTGCACCTAGATTCATTAGTGTATTTTAAAACTAAAATAAGATATTTTACTAATTTTCTTAAATAAAGATTAGAATCGAAAATGAAAACTCTACGGTAGTAAACAAAATCTCCGATAAATAGCAAGCCTGTTACCGTAAGTCCGTAATGCACAATTCATGAGGGTAAAAAACTCCAATCAAACTGCAGCTAAACAGCGAAATTCGAAATCGGCTGCATCGTTGCCATGGTAACCTCTACGTTGTATGGCGATTCCCCCCATGCTGATGCACTGCATTTGTGAGAAGGTACAGCCGAAATGAATATTCTTGTTTTAGCTGTACTTGAGGTTCGATATGCTGATTGGCTCGTTGGTGAAACGAGAACTTACGAGAATATCTCCAAACGGAAATGGTTTTCGTGATACATTTACTGTGTGCTGTTTCGTTATGTAAGTTAATATTAAAATTGACCGATTCGCATGTTTAAAAGAAAGCAGGATTGCTTTAATTTTCAAAAAATAAGTAAGTGTTTTCCGTTTTTTTCGCATGTTATCATTTCGTAAAAATTGAAAGGAAACTTTGATTTGAGCAGTGAATATAAAAGAATTTCCGTTCATGTATGGTTTTTAGAAATGTATGGGGGGGGGAGAGGGGATTCACATGATTTCGGCTGCACCAACATTTTAGAACACGGGCCGCCACTGCTTCTAGTCTGAACGCGAAAATTTGACTAAATGCAAAACCTTCTTGCTCACTGTAGCCGATTCAAGATCCTCCGTGTGAAATGAGCGATGGGTACTTACATTAGAATAACATTGGAGACAGGAAGATGCTACTAATGCAGTGTTCATTTCAATAACAAAGTAAAACATCAACCAAACCCGGAACGACAATTCCAGCTTCGACGATTAAACACAATGTCAACATATATAAATTTTAAAAAATACAACGCAAATTAACGTATCCATCAAAATTTTCACAACAACCCATTAAAAAAAAATAACCCGAAATGTGTCAAGACCAATCCATTCACCACAAGGCCCTTTCCCACTTAATCTTCCTGAAAACGATCTATTTTCGGGTCTCGCCCTCCCCCAAGTTCACTCAACAAGATTGTTTATATTCTTCTAGAAATTAACTCAGTTTGGAATCTTTAGGAAAAAGAAGAAAAGAAAGAAGGACGACGCCCACCCATTCCAGAGCCTCTCAAGATGTTGGAGGGGGAGGGGAGGGGGGTATACTCGATGAAAACTGGGTCATGACATGACGATGAGTGTTTTTCATCGAGGCTCGGCCTACCTATGGGAAGCCTAGTTGGGGGACTGGCCCCATATCACCGTGGAGGGCCTATTATTATAAACACACCCGCAAAGACCTGCCTTGTCTATTAGTTGGTGTCTATAGACTACAATAGCAACATAATTAGAGGAAATTATTTTTTTTAGATTTCGTTAAATAAACTAGGCCCCACCCTCTAATCGCTAACTCTGTTTGACACCCTATCATTGCTGCGCTAGGCCGCCTCGCCTTCTCTCCAAAATAAGTTATTTCAATGAAACCAACAATAGGATGCGCGCGCATGTAATAGACTTTTTTATATTTAAAGATAAAGTTTAACATAATACGTCATATTTATAATTATAGAACTTTTTGAAAGATAGATGTCCATACTATGATAGTTATTAAATTTCGAAAATATATCTTGTGTATTTATTGCAATTTAAATATATATATTCGAATATATCACGAATTTTTTTTAATTTTATAACTTAAAATTATTTTCAAAAAAAAGATAAAGTAATAGGCACAAATTAAGATATATGGATACTATTCTACTAAAAGTTATAACTGTAGGTTATTTATGCTAATGCGTATCTCCGCCAACACCCATTTTGGCATTTTACAACTTTAACATAAAATATCTTCTAAAATTGGCATTCTATTGTAACAAAAATACCACCATTAAGTTTCCTTAACATTTCTAAACAAACACAGGAAATTTCATAATTATCTGTTTATCATGGCTATTATTAATGTTAACGTTTATTAGGGTTATAAAAACATTTTTGCGATGTTCCATACTCGTCGATGCATCCAGCGGTTATCCTGGGGCTGGCAATCAGAGGCTTGCGAGTTCGGCGCACGATAGAACCTGCAGATGCATGCGTATGGTAAAAACCTCACAAGTGAAGTACTCTCGCAGAATACAAAAAGACCATTTGTAACGATCAAGTTCCATCTTTACTTATGGTAATGTCTTTATTCTGCTTAATCCAGCTAATAGCAGGTTACTCGAACGCGCCACTAAACACACTTTCCGGGATTCTTCCAAAAAGCCCATCTGACACGGTGACTTGTATCACTCGAAGCGCGCGCTCTAAGCTGCCATAATTTCTGTCAGCGAAGCGGAAAACAATTTTTTTGTGTTTGTTGGCCTTTCAGATGGAGCGAAGACTGAAATACGAGAAATTATTGTTATGGAAAAGGAATTTCCGAAAAGCTCGAGGCATCCAGAAACGATTTTTTTTATTGCGCCGCTTTTTAAACTTTTAAATCACTTTCCAATACGCCCGAGAGTCCAATGTAAACTGACAAATTTTACGCGCTTCGGCGGGTCGTGTAACGAGGCCCATTGCGCAGGGATGATAGGCTGTCAGTAGCTACGGCGATGTCAGCTCGTTGGAGCACCAGAGGCAGAAAAAGTGCTTTCTGGTGAATTACAATAGGGAAAAAACAAAGAACGGGTTTTCCCTTTCTTTTAAATTTGGTTTTCCATAAATATAGTTTGCGTCAACGCAAAGAGGGAAAACGAATTCGATGTTCGACAAGGATATTGAAATGATGAATACTGTCTAGCGTACATGTGGAGGATCTAGCTATGGGGCATTAGGAACAATTGCCCTCCCTCAGATTTTTTGTTCTTATTCAGCTCAATTAACCTTTTAATAATCATTGTTTACTATTCTAAAAGCTTAAGTAAACGACAACTCAAGCATTGCATGAATTTTATCAAACAACTTGCAATGTCTAAAATGATTTTGTTGTATAAGGAATGCAAATAAAAATCACATTTATATATAGAATAGTGTCTGAGGACTTGTTTTTTTTTTATACAAATCTACAGTTTTATTCAGAGCTTGATGACATTTTTAACACTTGACCTTCAAAACAAGACGAAGGTCTACATGAGGTTTCGAAAAACAACTCCCACCCCTTAAAGCAGAAATTACTTCCTACTAAACCAGCCAGATGGCGACACGGTGAAGAAATCGGTCAAGAGTGCGTACAAACCGGGCAACGCCGGGTACTTCAGCTAGTTAAACATGCGATTCCTATTATACCTAACTTGTATTTTATCACTGGAAAGTTTGGAAATACTTAATATAATTAAGAGCTACTGACAGAAAAGGTTAATATTACAGATTTCACCCTCTTCTACAAACTTGCACACCAAAACCAACGTGAGGGGAAATAACGACGACAGGTTAAATGCACACCAATTCCTCACACACAGTAATAAGGAAAACATTTATTTTCGTTAGTAATCCTATATTTTGTTTTTATACAGCTCAATTAACCTTTTAAATAATCATTGTTTACTATCCTAAAAGCTTATGTAAACGACAACTTAAGCGTTGTATGAATTTTATCAAATAATCAGCTGTTGCAGAACGACATAATAGAGCAGAGCTTGGGCCCATTCGACACGGACGCGATAAACGCGCGCGGGCGTATGCAGATGGCTCTGCGACTGGTGGATACAAACCACGTGATTTGCATGCTCCAATCAGAGCCATCTGCGAAAGCTCGATCGTGTTTACCACGTCCGTATAAAATGGGCCTTTTCTATTGTTGTTTCAGAATAGCGAAACAAGTTACGCACTGATTCGAACAAATTGCAGGTAATTTCTAGCTGAAGAATAAAACAAATAAAAGGCACGGTCAGTTGTTTTATGCAGGTTTATTGCTGAAAACTTCAACATTGAAATTTTGGAATGAAAAATGCAGGTTTCTTTTTAAAAAAAAGTTTTATGCATGAAAATTAAAAACTTAAAAAACATGCGGTTTTAATGCAGGTATTTTTAACAATATGTAGGTTCCATGAAAGTCTCATAAAGGTTTTAGATAAAGGCTTTATGCTGATTTTGTCTAGTTGGAAAATGTCAGCTAAAAAAATTAACTCTGCTGTCTACGGAAGTTGGTCACGTGACAAAACCGCCTCCCCATCAAAAATTGAGGGTGACCTTTTGGACAAGACATTTTATTTCCCTGTATACAACAACACAACATAATATCCACTGAACACAAACAATCAACTGTTCTTCTTTACCATTCTTCAGACATAGGGGCTGACAAACATTCCTGTTCGACCACACAAGAGCAGATCCGTCCGGAGACCGCAATGTTCAGTGACCCTCGGAAGAGAACAAAACGAACCGAGTTTCTTTTACATCCAAGTTCAAGAAGCAGGCAACGCCGGCGACCCACATACATTGAGTCGGTTCCCTTCGAGTCCACGCTCTGATGCGGCATCTCTTTTCTTACGACGACGTCCCCCCCTCCCACTCGTATCAGAGTTGACCTTCATTTGGGAAGCGCTTCTCTTTTTTCAAGGGCCTCCATCTCTTCCCCTGTGGACGGGGAATTTCAAGTTCCACAGCCATTTTGGCAGGAATGTGCAGACAAAAAAAAACGCCATAGTCTTTTCTAACGGGCAGTCGTGGCTTGATGGGGCAGTCGCTAATTTGAAATGGGCGGGGTTAAATTTATTTTTAGTGTTAATAAACAGGTTTGGTTTTGTCGGTTTTGTTAATTAACGTCGCACTAGAGCTGCACAGTGGGCTATTGGCGACGGTTCGGGGTCAATCTCGAAGGAAAGACCCGGGAACACATACACATTCACACACACATTCATACATGCACCTCGTTATTTTAGAACCATGGTCAGATGACGAGGAAACACCTGAACTGGCACCCAACGCCTTCAATAGACGTCGGGACTTCGGACCCCGATCAGATGTATCGTGCACCAGTCCCGTATACACGCCAGTATAATTTGTTGGATATTCTGGACGACTTTCTAGTATATTTGTAGCGAAGCTGGCAACCCTCCGATCGCAAGATCACTACTTTTTTACTTTTCTATATCAAGTCCATTTCACGGATTCGAACCACCAATCCTCTGATTAGTAGCTGAACGCCTTACCAACTGAGCAATTGGGGCTCCCTGTGTTAATAAACAGATTGCTTGGTTGAATTGACAGTGAACTAGAGCTACATAAAGGGCTATTGGCGAAGGTTCGGGATCTAACCCGCTTAGTTGAGTCCATATTAAATTCCAATTACTATCGAATTATAGAGTCGAAATCGCGTCGCACTAGAGAAGCAGTGGGCTATTGGCGATATTTCGAGGTCTAACTCGAAGGAAAAACCCGGATTTGGTTAATTAACGTCGCACTAGAGCTGCACAGTGGGCTATTGGTGACGGTTCGGGGCCTATCTCGAAGGAAAGACCCGGGAACGATGCCTCGTATTTTTGAACCATGGTCAGATGACGAGGACAACACCTGAGCTGGCACCCAACGCCTTCAATAGACGTTGGGACTTTGGACCCCGATCAGATGTATCGTGCAGCAGTCCCGTATACACGCCGTTAATTTTTTGTGGATGTTCTGAACGACATTCTAGTATTTTGGTGGTGAAGTTTGCAACCCTCCGATCGCAATATCACTACTTTTTACTATTCTTTAGTATAGTCCATCGCAAGGTTTTTAACCGGGGACCCTTGGATTCCCAGCTGACGCCTAATCCACTCGGCCACGGAGGCCTCGGAAAAACCCGGGAACATACCTCGTACTTTCCAACAACCCAATCGAGCTGGCACCCGAAACAACCTCAATAGGCGTCAGGACATTAGACCACGATTAAATTTGACGAACAGCAATCCCTGATACACAGTGAATATTATTTTGGCCGCGAAAGGAACGACAACCCGCCGATTATCAAATCGCTTGATAGAACCCGCACCCATCGGATGCTCGTCCGAGCCCCTAGTGGCCTCCGTGGCCGAGCGGTTAAGGGTGTCAGCTAGGAATACGAAGGTTCCCGGTTCGATGCCCGGCGATGGACTTGACAAAGAAAAGTAGTGATCTTGTGATCGGAAGGTTGCCAGCTTCGCTACAAAATACTAGAAAAGTCGTCCAGAACATCCGCAAAAATTAACGGCGTGTATACGGGATCCATTTATACGGGATCGGGGTCCAAAGTCCCGACGTCTATTGAAGGCGTTGGGTGCCAGTTCAGGTGTTTCCACGTCATCTGACCATGGTTCTATAATAACGAGGTGCATGTATGAATGTAGTGTTACCGGGTCTTTCCTTCGAGATAGACCCCGAACCGTCGCCAATATCCCACTGTCGCAGCTCTAGTGCGACGTTAATTAACCAAAACCAAACCAAAACTGAAGAAAAGACTGGATAATATTACCTCGTAATTTTTTTAACCATGGTCAGATGATTTTGGGGCCAAGCTGACACCCCAAGCATCAGTATAGGCTTGAGGACGCTTGAACCACGACCGATTTAACGAGCGCCACAGTCCCCTATACACGGCGGATGTGTTTGTGGACAACACCAGGAATGAAACAGGCAGCGCTTCGATCACGAACTCGCTACACTCTCAAAGTCGAGATTCAAACTCAAAGCTCCCCGATAATGAGTGAGTACATACTCTACCAACTGGAGCAGATTAAAAATCACACACGATTAGAAAAAAAAATTCTTGGTCCAATGAGCAATTATACATCATGCAATAAGCAATCGATGCTTTGGATATTTATTATCTTCACACTCGTAAATGTAAAATATATTTAAAATACAGCAATGAAAGGTAATTTTAATACTTAATTCTGTAATTTTAGCGTTTTCTCCGCATTCAGGAAGATTCCTGGTATGTTTATACAAAACTCCATTTTAAAAGCTAAAAAAAAAAAATAGTTAACTTAGAAACTATACCCGATTTTAATATGCGAGTAAATAAAAAACGATGCATAATAGTGTAGAATTGTCGGTAATTTCTCTCGCCTATTCAATTTAGCGACTTTCTGCTTCGATCTGTGACAATCTGTTCACCTGTGTATACTCCAATACCTAAAACACGTGCGCGTTTTTCCAAATTAGGGAAAACTTTCGCAAACCTTTCCAAGTAGGCATGCTTGCTCAGTGACTCAAGAACGATTTATTCAAAGATATACGTAGCATTGTCCGCATTGTGATAAGATTCTCTGTGTTTACGCAGCCTGGAAATAGCAATGTAGCCTTCGAAGAAACGAAATTACCGATGGTATGCAGCAGATGCAAATTGGAAGCACAGCTGCCACGACTAGGAAAGTCGTGGCAGCTCCAGAATTCTATTTAAGATTATTACAACAAAGCATATATATTTTTTTAAAGGTACAAAACATGTATTCTAAATTTTTTTTTAATAATATTTTCTGCGCTAGCGTTTAGATTTAAAAAAAAATTATTGTCGAATTATAAATGTAAAGTTTTGGTTGTTGAAAAAACGTCGAACTAGAGCTACATAATGGGATATCAGCGATACTTCAGGATCAATCCCGAAAAAGAGACCTAGGAACGAAATCTCATTTTTTTAACTACGGCCAGATAACGATGACAAATCTTGAACTGGTATCCCACTCTTCAAACGCTACACATCACTACCAAAGAGAGGTTGGTCGGCTGAAAAAGCGTAGCACTAGAGCTACACAATGGGGACGAAAGTGAGAAATTCGGACCACGACAGATTTAACGCACAATACAAGGCAAATGATTGACTAATAAAGAGAATCAAACTCTTAACCCTTCGTTATAGTCTAAGTTGGTTTGGTTAATTAACGCTGTACTAGACCTACACATTGGGCTATTGGCGACGATTCGGGGCCTATGTCTAAGAAAAAAGCCGGGAACAATGCCTCAAGTTTTTGAACCATCGCCAAACGACGAAGACAACACCTGAGATGGTACCCGAAGCTGCCTCAATTGGCGTCAGGACATTGGATCCCGATCAGATTTAACGTGCACCAGTCCTTTATACACGCCGTAGTAATTTGAAGCATACAACTCTGGCAACTCCCCGATCACATTCACTACATTTTAAAAATTTTTATCAAGTCTCTTGTACCAGCCATATTCGAACTCGTAACCCTCTGGTTGCTAGCCAACGACGGTACCTCGAAGCTGCACACCCCACTCTATAGTCTAAGATTTTCATTTTCTTACTTTCAGGGGAACAAACGGCGTACGTAAATTGAAACTTAACAGTTCGGAAATTTTTCGAACACTTCCAATTTAGGGAAGACAAATTCGTCATTTTTTGAAGAGTCAAGTGGAAAGCAAGGCACTCAAGCAAATAAACATGACTAACTTCCGCCGCCTGATGTGTTGTCATCTGCATATAAGGATTGGGCATGAGAGGGGGCGAGAGACTGACGTCCAGAGTTGATTCAAGTTCTTGAGTCTGAAGATTACCTGTCGTTAGCCAGTGACTTCATATGCGTAATCTCAACTGAGGACGTGGGAGTGAACGAAAGGACGTGGCTCACGCCTTCTAGCAAAGTGAGGATGCAACGATCGTCAGGTGTGATCTCATTTAAAATCTCGATGATCAGTTCACAATATTAGAAGACTGTAGATGAGGTGTTTTGAATTATTTTTTTAATTAAGATCATGACTGTAATATCAACTACCAGCATTTTCTTTTATTCTGGTTGGATTAAAAAAAATATTGCATATATTTTATATTTATAAGCAATGTGAAGCTTAGGCCCCTACTACACAGACGCGATTAATGCGCGTTAGCTTTATCGGATACCTTTATGATTGGTAGATAAAAACCTCGTGATTTGTATTCACCAATCGTAAAGCATTCTGCAAAGTCTCACTCGCGTCAATTTCGTCCGTGTAGAATGAGACATTATTAAGGCGCGCTAGCTTTTGCAGATGACTTTGTGATTGGAAAATACAAATCACGTGGTTCATATATACCAATCACAGAGCCATCTGCAGCTAACGCGCGTTGTCTAAAGTCCGTGTAGCATGGGGTCTAAAAGGGCACGGCCACATCTGCGCTTTCCTTCCGCATTTAGAAGGTTTCAAAGTGCGTGGGACAGAAAAAGTTTTCCCAAGCATTGTATTGTTATGAAGTAAACGATTTAACCCTCACAGTAACCACCCTAGGACTCCAAGGCCCTCCTATTCCACGATAACACGGACCAGTCCCCTGTACACTACACGGCTGATGTTTTTGTGGACGACGAGTAACAAAACTGGCAACTAAAAATCGAGATTCGAACTCACAACCCACCTATATTTTGAATCGAAAACTCTACCAATACGCCACCCGCTGGCCGGAAAATTAAATGGATATTTGAGGAGGAGATTATACCAGAGAACTGCGCTTACATTACTTTACTACAACTCAAAACTAAATGCAAAGTTGGGCTCAATAAATTTATTTAAATTATTTTTTTAATGCATTTTATTATATCTTTATTTCAAGTATATGCGTTGCGTATAATAGTCTTTTGGTGCAAAATATGTGTATTATTAATAGCCGAGATCAACCCGAATTTTTTTAAGCATTCAACACAAACAATCAACAGACACCAATTTTCCAGATTCCCCCCTTCCAAACATCCATTAATCTTCTAGATAGAAAAGCCGCAACTTTTGTTACAATGGCGCATGTGTTCCAAGTGCACCTGTTCTGCACAACTTAAACCTGTCAAACAATCTGTCAAAAGAATACGCGATTAGGGGTAGAATGCCGCCAGTAATACAAAAGCGGTGGTAATTGGCTTTCTAGTTCAGTGTTTCCACGGGATTCGTGAGAAAATATGATATAGAGATAGCTAATCTGGTGTTAATAGAATGGTAACTCGCGCCCATTTTCAGACTGGTAAAATTCCATACTCCACGCATTCCATCAGAGCTCTAGAATTTCGTTAAATTAAGTCCGTTTTTTCCAAAGAAATCGACCAAAAATGTATTGTTTTTTAAACCATTGAACGTTGATAATAAAAAAAAATATGCCTTTGTCGAAAGAATGCGAACAATGAAATATAAATTCTACACAAACTTGGAATAAAAAAAGATAAACAAGACATTGTATAAAGCTCAAAATCTAAGATAAACAACTGAAATCGATACTTCTCACGGCGGCCAATCATTCGCTGATTGTTTGAAAAATTAAAAACATAGTATTAGAGCTTTTGTAATACTCGCTATAATAGGCTAAGATATTTTTTACACACTATACAAATTATACTTTAACACAAACAGGGGGTGGAGGGCGTAGGCGTGGGAAAGGGAGGGGGCTCAGGTGACTCAGATCCAGGACGATGATTTTTTATTTGAAATAGTCTTCATTTTTGACGAAATAAATTTCGTGGAAAAAATGACGAAATAAATTTCTTAGTTTGACGAAATATTTAATCGGAGCATCGTCAAAAATGACGACAGTTTCTTCAAATATATGAGCATGCATTTTTAACAGTGCGCTCAATTTTCCGACTTTTCCAAGGACTTTTGGTTAGAAAACCAAGACACAAAAAAAACGCCAAAACCTGTGAAAACGCATCATCAAGTTAGTGTGAGATTTCGACATAAAACCTGGTTATTTACGACCTGGCAAGGCTAAAACAACAAAGCATATATCACAGAGGAATAAACGCCAAAACCTGCTTCAACGCTTGCACAGGACTAAAAACATTCAAATGTGTTTTTGTTGTTTTTTTTAAGTTCGAGCAAAACCTGTTGCCAAACACACAAAAAAATGAACATTCCAACACGTCGAATGTACTACCATTCGTACGACAAGGTTGGGTATGTTAAATTAACGTCACTCAATGGGCTATTGGGACAGTTCAGAATCTATTCAGAAGGCTAGACTCGGGAATAATGTCTCATCTTCTGAAAATGGTTCAAAATTACAGCATTTGAGTCTCAAGCACTCCCATTCTATTAATATCGCAACCAACGTGAATTTATTTTAACTATATAAATCAATGTTGAAAACTTAAAAGTTAAATATGAAAATTCAAATAACAATTCATCTTGCCATCAATACTTTTTTCGACATGTAAATCAATACAAATACATTGAAACTAAAATGTTTTTTAAAAAACTATAAATGGAAAACAATGGTACCACTGACATGCCTACAAGTACTTTCCCACGATATTTCCATGACTTTTCTACGTTTTAACTTAATTTTTCAGTTAATTGGGTATTGACATCATAGAGAAAGTTTATGGCATGGTTTATGTAAATGAAGTTCACCAAACATTCAACAGATGTTGCCACCCCAATTTTTCGTTCGTTTACAATGTAAATACGTTTTACAATTTTTTTTTTTTAAATAAAGCCTATTTTTTCCGATTTTTAGCCAGCATCATCAAAAGTAATATTCACCGATGAATTAAAGTGGTTCATCGTCAAAATGACTTATATAATGACAAAATGCATTTGTGGACGAAGTTTAGTTTTATGTTGCCAATTCACGGAAAGAAATACAAAGTTTTTTTTTTTATCACCATGTAAGAGAATTACAAATATAGATTCTAACGTGGGAAAAATAGTATTTTGTTCGATTTCGCATGTACTCAATCCAAACATTCTTAATAGTATCGGAAAAAATTACACGTTTTATATATGAAAAAAATGTAGCAGCGATGTTCCCATGCCTTCCTTTCTTTTCTACTTTTACACATCTGCTCTTCATCATATTAACAAAGGAGCTGAAACCTTTGACGCGATCTGTCAAACGCAAGAGCATGTCGATATATATTGATAAACAGAGCGGCAAACGTAAAAGGCAACTCCGCTTGCAATGAGTTTAACATTACTTCATCGGGAAAGTTATGTATTTCAATGGAACTTCAATTAAACAGAGTAGTAACGAGTGACATTGGTTCACATTTGAAGCTGTGGGAGGCGAACATTCGCGGATCCAGGAGAGGGACAAGGTGGCTTATTATATTAATGACTTTATTCATTACGTGATATTTATGAAAAGAAAATTGTTTACATTTTATTTATTTTGAGACGGGTGAGGGGGACTAGTTACCAGGGCCTGATTACCGAATAAGCTCAGGAAGCCCAGGTTTACACTTTACATTTTTGAGGGGCCCCCAAATCATACATTTTATATAAATATCCAACATAGTTTGCTACTAAATTTACCTTAAAAAAATGGCATTACTAACTAGCAAAAAAATAGTTGCCACATGTGTTAAATTTGTTCGAATATTGGAAAAAAAAATCAAAAACATACAGAATATTAGGAATATTAACTACTTATAAATGTTTTTTAAATATTATTTATAATCTGTTTCGTTTTAATGCCATTCAGGGGCAAGAATTTTAGTGCATGTAAAGCGATTTGATGTCCCAGGGTCTATTTGAGAGAAATGTGGCCCCGCATATAAAAGCGGGCTTCCTTTGCTTCAATGTCTTAATCGGGCCCTGCTAGTTACTTCCACATTTACTCGGTAATCCTCCTGAATTCCTTGAGTACGTCTTTGTATTAAAGTGTTTCGATTAAAGTTTGTAAGAGAATAACTTTTTAAAAACTGAATAATATGTTCTCCTACATTCTGAAGAGAATAGAAAAGACATTTTGGTGAGTTAAAGACAACAATCGACTGCAAAGCGTCAATAAAATATATTGATAATCAAGTGAGATTATTTATTTAAATGGAGTTGGATAAAGAACGAGCTAACGAAAGAAAAGCGTTTTTATGTTCAAAAACATTCACTTCTCGCTCAATCTGAAGAACAGGGAACCAAACAGGTGGGTATTTTGTGGGACCGATTAAAGCATTGCAGCAAAAGATGGTTTGGTTGGTTGGTTTGATTAAATAACGTCGTACTAGAGCTGAACAGTGGGCTATTGGCGACGGTTCGGGGCCTAAAGACCCGGGAACGATGCCTCGTATTTTCGAACCATGGTCAGATGACGAGGACAACACCTGAGCTAACACCCGACGCAACCTCAATAGGCGTCAGGACATTGGACCTCGATTAGATGTATCGTGCACCAGTCCCGTATATACGCCGTTAATTTTTGCGGATGTTCTGGACGACTTTTCTAGTATTTTGTAGCGAAGCTAGCAACCCTCCGATCACAAGATCACTACTTTTTACTTTTCTATGTCAAGTCCATCGCCTGGCATCGAACCGGGAACCTTCGTATTCCCAGCTGACGCCTTTAACCGCTCGGCCACGGAGGCCCTGCAGCAAAAGAAGCCCGCTTTTAATCGGGGACCCCATTGCTCTCAAATAGACTCTGAAACATCAATCGAACTTTTGTAGGCAATAGTATATTTACCCCTTTATGACATTAAAATAAAAAGTATTAAAATAATATATTAAAACATATTAATAAGTAATGTTTATTCATAATTATATGTGTGTTTTTTTCCCAATATTCAAACAAATTTAACAGCGACAGTTTTGTTAACTGAAGTTTATAATGCAATTTTTTAAAGGTAAATTTAATAGCAAACTATGTTAGGGGCGTTAAATATTTATATGATATGTGTGATTTGGGGGCCCCTCAAAAATGTACAGTGTAGCCCCTGAGTATTGGTGACTAGTCCTTTTACGATCTATTCAAGTTAATTCCGCATTGAAAAGGTCCAAAGGTTGCATGGCTTACCACAATAAAAGCCATTCAAAAAATCCTCTAAATACAACATTTGAGACAACTCCTAAGATTTAGAGAAAATCCAGTCGCAGTTGAAGTGAAAGGTTGTTGTTCTGTAAAAGAATTCGGTTTACCACAAGAATCGTGAATGATGCTGTTAACCACATTTTTAAAAGCATATCTCCATAGCAACACTGATATACCCTACTGATGCGAACCAATTGGATTTTTTCCCTTTCTAGAAATAAGGCGAATCGAATCAAAAATCCATTTCGCAATTTTTAATCCATCAGGTGAGGAAACAGCGCGGCGTGATACGAAAAAAAACCTGATTTATTTTTATCCTGAGAAAACTCCTGGAAAATCCATATAAAAAAATATATAAATAAAATAAACCTTGCGTTACGGGGAGTCGAGATTTATATCGACAACTACCTGTTGGTCAAGGTCACCTTGGGATAGCCCATCGTCCGGCACGGCAACACATTTCCTGATTTTTTTTTATATGGCCACTGTCAGTTATGCAACTCGTAAAGCCTGACGGAATGGAGTGTGTTTCATAGACGTAAATGGAGCGAGCGTCTAACATTCGTTGCAATTTCCAAATGAGATTTTTTAAAAAATGGGTGGAGTTTACTTTTTTTTTAAATTAATGTCTTTCGGGTGTGTGCTGTAAAAAAAAATTATATTCATTTCAAAACAGTCGCCAATATCTCATTTTGCAGCTCTAGTGTGACGTTAATTCACCAACCATTTCAAACCATAATTTCTATTTTTTTAGCAGAAGACATGTTGGGCTAGCCGCTCATTGGCAATTATCGGACATGTGACTGAAATACTTCGTTGCACGCAATTGGAAAACCCAAACTGTATCCCCTCAATGAGCAACTTTTTAATTGCACAAAATATTCTTTAGCTCGCTACCGCGCTAGCTTTGCAAATAATCGACAATTTGGCGATTTCGAATGGATTGTGTAATCGACTTGGCGATTCTTCACCTTCACTGTTGCAAAATTTGAGATCTGGCAGCCCTAAATTTTGTCGCCGATTTCAAAAAGTTGTAATAAGTATAAAATTGATATTAAATAATTCAATTTTTCAACTTTTTCGTAAAATTAAAAAAAAAAAAACTTTTTCGAGCATTTTTCAAACAGTCGGTTTTCCTTTTATTAAAAAGATTATTTTTTCCTTTTTAGCTTTCAATTTAGCCGGTTTTTAATATTTCCGGATATATAAGTCGGATAACCAATTTTTTCAAAAGAATTTTTTTGCAAAAGTGGATTTTTCTCTAACAAAAAAAAAATTCCGAAATAGGGCAATATTTTTTTAAACGGTCTGGTTCATTGAGATTTTCGGATAGTTAAAAGCCAGGAAACCGGATATTTTTTTCAAAAAGGTGCTCAAAAATGAGACACCCCTATTCAACTAAAAAAGAATTTTCCGAATATCAGAATTGAACAGAAATCGTGCACGAACATAAATAAAAAAATACATAACAGTTGAATTGATAACTTCTCCTTTTGGCGGTTTTGGTTGGCGCGCTTATCAGTTGGTTAATACTACCGTCGCTTTAAAACTATTTCTCATCATTTTTATCACAAAATCAATGTCCGGTCCAGCTTCCGGCCGGCTGCTCTTATGAGACGAAAACGACAACAATGAAGATAACCAGCCAGACAAGATAACCCGCATTTCCGATAAATCCCACATCCGATCCCATCAAGGAATCCAGGTGGTTCCATACAGAATTAAATCCCAAATATAAACTTGTATAGCTTATCTACATACACCAAACCCAATCAAGTAGTTGGCTCATTCAATTCGGAAACTGATAAACGATTAATGTTATTGCTAGCGGATTAGCCAATCTCCATTATAAGGCATTCAGATTCATTCATTCTCTTAATTTTATTCATTGTTTGGTTGGCTTTTAAACTTAATAGAAAAGAGGGCGATTGGGTCGCCGGATTTCAATGTATTATTTTTTTAACTGTTGATGACAAGAGAAACGCTGTGATCTGCCTTCGATCATTACATTATTCTTTAAAATATGTAGATATTATAGTTAATATACAGATTAATCTCATTTTCTAACCGAAAAATGTTTACTGTGGACTATAGATTTTAAATTTAGTATTCAAGGAATTTAAAACATGCAATGTATTATTTTAAGGAACTGTTAAATAAACATTTAAGAATAAAAATACTTGACCAGGTTTCCGATTGCCTAAGGTTTCTTTGGCGGCTCAAAGAGGGACATCAAAATTGGACTTTTGCTTGCGCTAAAAATATTCCTTTAATCCTTTGCACTCAGAGAACACTTTGCGATTTGTGTTCTTTCTATGGAACAGTTATTACTCTTTACGTTCTTTTCCACCTATTTTTTTTATACTCATAACGGGGAAAAAATCCTAATCTGTTTTGTATTTGCAAGAGAACAAGTTGAAAAAAAAATGATGTTCTAAACACAAGATCATGCTGTTCTCGTTTATTTTAAACAGGGAAATAAAAGAACTGGTCGTTATGTTGGCGCCTGAGAAGCGTCTCCGGAGTGCAAAGGGTTAATCGACCTTGACTAATACTGACACAGAATTATCAAAATTTCAGTGTATTATCCATGAGCATTATAGAATGTAACGTTTTCAAGCAAGTATGAAATAAAAGAATTATTTTAATATATTATATAGTTTGCCTCGGCATTCTATATAGCGCCTAATACTATTTAGAATAAAAGTATAAAATTAGATTCTTGAAGCTCGTAATTATGATACAAAGCTCAATTTATGCTCTTAGGGTGTTAAATTCCAACAATTTAACTCCGTATCAAATATCACGATTGAGATAAACTTTGTGATAACTTTTTTACGAATGCCAAATTCTTTGTTCACCTCCTTCTTGAAAAGGGAATTTTCAAAAGCTAGAATATTCCCCCTTCGATCAATCATTTGGAGCTGTTTTTTAAAAGCAATAAGCCACTGCCCGGTGCCAAAACCGACTGCTTGAAGGTGAGGAATAGCCACAAACTACCGACTGCTCGGAGGGAAGATTTTCCGCGATTTTGTACGAATCTGCGTTTAATTTTCTACAGAACAGCTACAAATAATTTGTCACTCCTTAAAAAAAATCAACAAAAAAAGTATTTAATTTCAATCGTGCTATTTGACACGAAGTTATATTGTCGGAATTTAACATCCTAAAAGCATAGAGCTTAATATCCTATTTACGAGCTCCAAGAATATAATTTCATACTTCGCCTAAATAGTATTAAGATGGAATAAAAAGGCCCTTTAAAAAAATCTGGAAGATTTATGTGATCTTCCAGTGTGAACGCGGATGCCTCCGTGGCCGAGTGGATTAAGGCGTCAGCTGGGAATCCAAAGGGTCCCCGTTTCGAACCTTTGCGCGGACTAGACTAAAGAATAGTAAAAAGTAGTGATATTGCGATCGGAGGGTTGCCAACCTCACTAACAAAATACTAGAATGTCGTCTAGAACATCCACAAAAAATTAACGGCGTGTATACGGGACTGGTGCACGATACATCTGATCGGGATCCAAAATCCCGACGTCTACTGAAGGCGCTGGGTGCCAGCTCAGGTGTTGTCCTCGTCATCTGACCATGGTTCAAAAATACGAGGCATCGTTCCCGGGTCTTTGCTTCGAGATAGGCCCCGAACCGTCGCCAATAGCCCACTGTGCAGCTCTAGTGTGACCTTAATTACCGAAACCAAACCAGTGTGAACGCAAGTATTTGATACAATAAAAAAATCTGGAAGACTATGACGTGCTCTTTCAGTGTGAACGCGTGTATTTGATACAACGTAAAATAAGTCATTTATGTTGCCTACACGTGTGGAGACTGCCTTAATGTCCCTGTGGGAAAAGTGATACTTCAGCTTAGTGCGCAGGGTCAAGCCGTTTCGGGTCTTCCTGGAAATTACCGATAGACGAAACAATAACATTTTCAAATAAATGGATGATCGTCATCAGCGACCGACGAGAAGGTTGATCGTCATTCGATACCACACAGAAATGAGATTGTCCTTGGACGAGGATCCTCGAAAGCGAGACGCATGGAACACACACTCGAGGGTTTCGAGACTTGAAAATCTGCAACAATTGCATGAAATTCTCGAATTTCAATGCTCAAATAAGGTTTCGAATTACTTTAGGATGAAACGGACAAATTGAGGAAGCGCTTTTCTTTCAAAAGTTGCAAATTGAGCCGAGCCAAGGTTAATGGTTATAAAAAACACACTCGTACAATGTTTGGGAAAAGTTAAGTTTCAATTATAAATATAAACTTCAACTTTAAACTATGCAAACAACCCTTTTGCTGTCTCAATAGTAGAAAAAAAATGGGTGCCTAAGGTGTCAAATTTTTTTATTCTTGATTTGCTTTTTAAATTATTCAAATTTATGTGTATGGAAATTTTAAAGGGGAAAATATAAAAAATAATTTTTCAATGGAAAATCCAGAACAAGATCAGTTTTCTTTCGTCTAGGAGACCATGAAGAAAGTGCCAACATCAGGATTGCATGGTTTATATGAAGTGTATATAATCTACAGCGCGAATACGTCTGATACCGTAGTCAGTTGTATTTAACTCTAAGAACCAAACAAAACAAGGCGTGAGTACAACTTGTATGGCAGCGAAAAAGTTAATGCAAAAACGCTATTCAAACGCGTTAAATCTCTTAATGTTAATTGTTTTGTTCCTTGATTTCTATTTCTAAATTACAAAAATAAAGCAGACATCTTCCTTTTTTCCTTTGTAGACCCATTCTACACGGACGTGATAAACGCGCGAAAGCTTTTTCAGATGGCTGTGTGATTAGAGCATACAAACCACGTGATTTGTATCCACCAATCGCAGAGCCATCTACCAAAACCTCGCGCGCGTTTATCACGTCCATGTAGAATGGGCCGTAGACCAATTTATGTGGAATGCTTAACGCAAGCAAACAATACCAATAAAAACAATGGCGAATTACTTAACATAAACAGTAATCAATTTATAGAATTCGAAACTGGTCTACCGTAAACATACCTTCTTGTAACGAGTGTCTTAAAACTGTTTTTGCGCTTGCGAGCACACTGTGCATTTTCACGAAGTAACCTGCCTTTTAAGGAAGTACAAACATTGCTTCTAATTTAATTAAAAGAAATGACTGGTTAATCAGATCCCAAAATACAATCAAAATAAAAACTAAATGCTAATCTCGCGGATTCTGTCTTGTCACTACACTATACAAATTTCCCAATATAGAAAGAAATCGTTAGTTAGTATTGTATTATCCCCATTGCTTAAGTAAACAAGTTTCAAATCTATTTTCACATTGAGAAATTGATTAAAATCGAGTTGCAAGATATGAAGATACTTGCGGCCGAAGTGAGCCAGGTTGTATTGTGTTTTTCCTATTGGAAACTTAACGGATAAAGCTGCTGAACCGCAAGAACTGGTATGTTGTGTCTTGCCCGAACGACCGGTGTTGAACCACCCGAACAGACTAAACATTGACACAAACTAATTAAAAACCGAAAAAAAAAATTGTCTACAATCTGAAGTACAGAGAATTTTCCAATCGTATCAAGATTATCACTCGGTTTACAGGGCAATGGACTGAAAATATTCTTTTTCTGCGTGAAAGAAACGTATTTAATGGGATTTTTTAAATAGAAAAATTGCGTTAAATTTAAATGTAGACGCTTTGGGAACATAACATAAAATAGCGTCCCTTTTTGTACCAAAAGGCCGTTGCAATGGCCGTATGTCTTTAGTCTGACGCTTTAGAAAAGCCATTCTTGTAGTTTCTTTGATTAAACGATTTTTTTTTACTATTTTACGTCAGGAAAAATTTAATTAAGATAGAGGGGCTTATGTTAAGGATGCATTAGTCGTCTGTATTTCAACAATTTGCAGCAGGGGGGGGGGGGGCCCGCCCGGATATTGCCCTCTTACTTTTTTAATATAACACATTTTAAAAATAAAATGCAAGTCAATTTTTTTACTACATTCTCAAAACCAGGAAAAATTTCGGTCCAAAACTCCTCTTCCCTACCCACTACTACAGACGATAAATGCACTTACTGAGCTTTTAAATGCGTCTATCGGTCGTCGGAAGTAGTTCAAATAGCTACTTTAAGTAAATCTACGAAATGTTTTAGATTATTTTGAAAATGTTTTGTACATGTACATATATTTATTAATTTTTCAGCTATTCGATTTACAATATTGAAGTAAATGAACAATTCAGTTCTTCTCCCTCTAGATTATTATACATATGCTTTTGTTATAAAATGGTTTATATTATAGAAAATGGAACATTATTTTTTTTATGAAAATATGTTTCAAGGTCACCCGAGTCAAGAGTCCAATTTTCCATGGTTTCTTCTTTTCCAAGGCTACCGAATGTTTCCGTTTAAGTCCAGGGTTTCACGGGAATATTCGGTAGTCGGGTATACACGGAAGTTATTTACTGTGAAAGCCCAGGAAAAATCCGAAGAAACTTGCCGAACCATTACCATATATTATTTCTTTTATTGATAAACATTATATGATTTCCGAAGTCACAGCAATCCTGAAGTAGTTTCAACGATTCACTTCAAACAACTGTCCGAGAGTGAAAAACTCAACTGTGTAACTTAAAAATAGGGTGTGGCTGTGTAGGAGCAAGTCCGGAAGGGTTTTACGTCATTTCAGCAAACTATAGAAATAAGAATAGATCGCTAACGAAAACCGTCACCAAGAGAAGGAAGATAAACTAGGTGTTTGGTTTTATGTTGCCGGCTCCATCCACGTCCAGTACGGATGGACCAGTAAGCATTTCTCAGCGGATAATCTTTTATTTCTTATGATTTCCAATCAAATAATACCAATCGTGCCATTTATTAATGGATTCCTATAAAAGAATATCTTTAGGCGGTCTTTGTATCCTCACCACGTAGCTAATTTTAGTGATAGCTGTACACCACATAGCTAATTTTAATTTCGGTCGAGAGGCGATTCTCAGATACTTTTTTTTTTTAATAAAAATCACCATATCTGAGGAAAATAGTCTTGAGTTAGTGGTTCATCCGAGCCAAAAAGGTCTCGACCCAACTGGTTAAAAGAATTTCAAATAAAAAGATTTTTTTTTTTTTTAAAGTTTTGTTCAATTCATGTTTCTAACTCAATGACAATAAACACTTATAAATCGAAAAGCTTTTTACGATAACAAGATTTTCATAGGCTAAATAAGGTGTACCATAAATCAGCTACAAATCCCGTTCTAAAACATTCGATTCTGATCTGAATCAAATGCCTCGTTTTGTCATGACGGCATTCACATACACACGGGACACAGGAAAAGAGCTGAGCATTTTCTGTGTTGTCGGGGAAAATGCAACCGGTTTTTGCATCCGCTATAAACATGAGTCACGCCCCTGTCCAGGGCGGAAGGGGGGGGGGGGGGGTCCGCACTGTCCGAACATGAATGGCGGCCACTTAACCACGGCTACTCTCCCCCCCTATTTATGAATGAATGGAAATAGTTTGGCAAATCGCCGAATGAAAGAAAAATCAACTATCCTGTTTCTTACCCACCCGTGGAATCGCGTTTCCGATTGCAGTGAAACAGGATGTACAGTAATTATGGTGGGGCTTAATTTGCAATCCCAAGGGGGTCTAGGAAATTCAGGTTTGGGTAAATTCCTAGTGTACGGTGCCCCCTTGGCGCGATTCTGAAAATTGGCGTTAAGTTCTTGGCTAAACAACGTGTTACGGTACGAGAAAAAAAAAAGTAGGGTTGCGTACATCATGATATTGCTAGGAACGTCATGAAAAACTATAAAAATTGCTAAACTATAAAAATTATCGCCCACTAATTGTCGCCAAAACACATTTGGCCGGGGCACCCGTACACTAGGAATTAACCCAGGTTTGTAGACAGAATATGCTTGAGAATGAGATTGTGATATAATAGAATGGTTGGTTGAAGAACGTTGCACTGGAACTATTATTATTAACTATTAACGACGATTCGGGATCCTATCTCGAAGTAAACACCCGGAAGCTCTGTTTTTTGTAATTTTCATCCATGGTCAGATGGCGGGGACACACGAGTAGGCACTCCACTCTCCAAAAATCAGCACCATGATAGATTAAGCGTGCACCAGCCCCTTTTAAATGGCGAGGACATAATTATCAAGGAGATAATGGAGCAAGCTAGTAAAATGGCTTGAGACATAAACTGAGAGTGTGGGTGCGGTTTAATTAAATAACGTCGCACTAGAGCTGCATAGTGGGCTATTGGCGATAGCTCGGGGTCTATCTCGAAGGAAAAACCCGGGTACGATGCCTCGTATTTTTTAACCATGGTCAGATGACGAGGACAACACCTGAGCTGGCACCCGACGCAACCTCAATAGGCGTCGGGACATTGGGCCCCGATCAGATTTATCGTGCACAAGTTCCGTATACACGCCAGTATAATTGGTTGAATGTTCTGGACGACCTTCTAGTATTTTTATAGCGAAGCTGGCAACACTTCGATTGCAAGATCACTACATATTTTTTATTTTTAATTACCAAGTTTTCCGCGCGGATTCGAACTAGCAATCCTCTGATTACTAGCTGAACGCCTTTATACACTGGGCCACTGGACTAAGATAGTGGGACCATAATAAATCCTGAACATGCTATCAATCCAAAATCAAATATTAATAAATGATATCGCTTACAAATATGGAACACTATATTCAAAAGGAAAGATTCCAATGTTTTCATAGTACACACAAAAAAAATCATATAGCTGTGTTGAAGCACGACCAGAAGAGTTTTACGTAAAATGTAATTTCATCAGATTATACGAATATTGGTCTACAAAGAAAATCTCGCGAACAAAAAGATAAACAAGCTATGCTGTCTAACACCGCAGCCCCTCCCTACTCCATTCACACCTCGAACGTGATTTGCTTTATATCAAGAGTTTACTCGCGTCAGCATATAATTTCCTATCGAACAAAACAAAATGTGTGTACCTATTTGTCGCGGAGTTATAGTGTGGGATTGGATCGCCCTAAAAACGTAACGCTGTTTCTATCCTAACACCCTATGTTAAAGAATAAATTAAAAAAAAAAAATCAAAGCATGCACCATGGGTTGAACGGATATGTTTTTTTCTGTTTCAAAAGAAGTTACCGTGAACTGCAAATATAGGCCGAGCCTGCATTTGGGCAATTCGCCGCCCCCGTGATATCCGGCGGCACACGCATTTGACCCTGTTCACTGTGCGGAGTGGGGGAAACGGGGTTCGAAGATTGACGGAAGACACAGAAGATCGAGGTAATTTTTTTTCGCGTATTTTTTTTTTTTACAACTTTGCAAAAGCAGGATGTCTGCAAATTCAGAGAAAAGCACAAACTATTTTTCCATTATTATTATTAATAATAATAATAAAACTGATCAAATCTCATTTAAAAAAATTACGGAAAACTCCAGTAATGAATGTTTATACATTTTTCATAGAACGCACGATTAGGAACTATTCAAATATAATAGAATATATATTTATTTTACCCGACTTCTCCCTTGTGATATACGGGTATTAGTTGCAATGACATAGATTAGAAATATTATACATGAAGATCACTATACTTCAAACAAATAGTATGATTTTGAGCTACTCGCTCAATGAATTACAATATGAAATATTTGTGCATTATATCAAGAACACTATGTAGGGTGGTTTCCCCAATCATCTGTAAATGTACATAAAAAACTTAAAGAAATTAAACTTAAAAACTAATCAAACTTGTCAGCGTCAGCACGAGACTGAACATCATTTAGATCAATGTTCGCGTATTGGGGTATTGTCTGTTTGAGAGTTCATAAGTATTAGTCCAATGCTGACGATACACCAATGTTCACAGTTTATATGTGTTAAACACTAGCTGCGTAAAGAGGTGACTGGATCACCGATAGTGTCCGAGGCACCGTAAACCGTTTGTGCTGGCACATATGACTATTCAAATATAAAACAGATCAAATTAAAAAAAAATTGTGGTTAATATTAGTTAATCGGATTTTTTTTTTCAAAAATTTTGCTGGATTTTTCTTTATTCGAAATGACAGCAACAAACAATATAAATGTCAGACAATTTTAATGTATTCAAAAAATAAATAAAATGGCGAGAAAAACATCGCTGTCTTTCGCAAAATTAATTGCAGTCCACACCGCACAAGTTCACAAAAACATCCAATTTCGAAGAACATATTATCATTTTCACAATTCGCACAAGAAACACTTTCCAATTTCTAAACTAAAATAACAAAACACGAACTTACTTGTTGAAAAAACGAACGCACTTTAATATCACCGTATCAGGATTGGTTATAACTCCAGGATATGATAAGCACACAAAAATTGTTCCAAACTACTTGACAGGTAAACACCGAAAACCCGAATGAAATCCTTCCAAAAAATCCTGTCCCGCCACCGCACGTGAAGAAGCCACGAGCGCCACCTACCGGCAAGTAGTGAGAGGTGAACTCACGGATTTATTACGAAGGTGAGCTGCTGCTCTTGATGTATGTATGTGAGGCGGGAAAGTGTAATATTGGTAACCTATATTATTAGGACATTCCGCTAGATGTTGTTGCCTGGAATGAATGAAATAGTTCAAAAGCGGAACTGCGGGAGAATTTGTTCAGAATTGTTTTCAAGGTATCCGAGACACACAGAGAATATTTTAGATTTTTTTTTTTAGAGTGGGGTGGGGGGGGGGGGGAGTTGGGGGGGGGGAGAATACTGTTTAATGAAGCGATCATTTATCGAGAAGTCACGCTATTTTTTGTACATCTCTCTATTGTATATCTCCTCCCGCTTCCCCTAAGTGTCACGCTTTGTCACGTTAGCCTTACCCCATGTCACGTCATGAAATTTTTTTGAATTAAAAAAGACAGCCATTAAAACTTCCATTCTGTATATTTTATCAAACAACCCATTGCAAAGATAGTAATTTTAGTAAAAAGTAATAATTTCAAAGTTTGTGAATGAAATTTCAGCATTTTTCTACAGAGATTTTTTTTTATGTCACGCAGACCCCTTCGCCCATGTAACGTTACAGTCACATATTATAAATCACTTCTTCCAAGGGTTCCAATTTAAGAGCTGTTCATATACATCGGGATAATAATACAATAAATGATAAAATTAACTTTTTTTTATAAAGTTAAATTTATATTAAGTTATATTAACTTTTTTTTATTATTTTTTGAAAAAGCTAAAAAATAGTATAAGGATTTCAGCTAAATTGCTAAAAGTTTTTATAATCCATCTAATACATTGGAGAAAAGTTATACCAGATGCAAAAACAGCTATATTCACTTTTTACTATTTTGAGAAAATTACGAAAAACCTCCAAATTATATAACTGGCATCAACAATTGAATTTTTCTTGAAATTTTTAGAACTAAATAACTGTTGTTTACCTTTCACTGTAAGAGGCCGTTTCTTTATTACGTCACCGGAAAGTTCCAATTGCGGCCCAACCTTTTGTCTGGGCGATAAACAAATGTTTTCTTCTTTGAGAATATGGCTCCCTTCGGCCGCAATTGGTCTATTGCCTACGTCACACAATTTTTTTTTTTTTTTGGGGGGGGGGGGGGGGGGTCTATTATGCCCGACTTTTAGGAGGAAGTCTCAGCGTAGTAGATTTTTGTATAAAAATATACTAACATTATTTTCACAACATTAAATAGATTTTTATAAAAAACCACAATCTTTCTAACGTGTTGTTTCGTAAAATACAGATTGGGAGTTAAACTCTACCTTGAGGAGAATGGATAAGCGAGTCGATGGGGCGGTGTGGGGATCTTTCTTACTCTAATAATTTCTTATTTTAAATTTACGGTGATCTGGGTAAAGAATGCTGAGTTCACCCAATTTGCAGGGCCAGCAGTTTGAACCTAAAAAGATCATCAATCGATAGTTTGAGCTATTTAAAACCTTATTTAATTTTGTTTTGTTTTTATACCTATTTAACCGGAAAACAAAATTTATTTTGTTTAAAACACATATTTAATCGGAGAACACATTTATTGTTTTGAATTTTTGTCCACTGTCCCCTTAGTTCATGCTTTCTGTAAATAATGTAAATTTTGTCCGTCCGGTGTTTTCTGTACTTTTCACTGATCTCTAACTGTAACTTCTGGATAGGGCAAGACATTTTGTTGACTTGAAGCCCATAGAGGCAGACATAATGTGCCCCACTTTCTTTGCTACCGCAAGATTTCGTATATTTTTCATGTTAAAATAAGCCGACGTGTATTGCTTTTGGCAGATTTTTTTTATTTTCTTTTCAAACCCATTTTAAATGCCATCTGCTATTAAAATAGAAAGTCATTTGCAAGTCAAAGTCGAAGTAGATAAAAAGCAAGAGCAAAAACTTTTTGCTTGGCAATATAAAAATTAGTTCTATAAGAAGAAAATATAATATTTATATACATTTAATTTTTCTACAATGCTATAGTAATAAAAAACACCACTAAATCACTTTAAAAAAATAATGAGGCACAGCATGGCTGCTTTCAATTGGCTTCAACGTGCCCATAGAGGAAACAAGGTTTGAGCCTTCCAGCTAGTTAGAGTTCAGTGGTCCTTTTCCCACGAGATGTTTTAAATTCATTTGTGTCTATTGCGCTGTCATAGAGGCATAAATTTAGACGAATGAGTAATAACCCTTCGGGTCCAGGAACTCAGATTTGCATTATATTAAAGTTTTTAAATGAAATTTCAAAAATTTATTGTGATATTGTTTTTTTCTATTTTATGTCTGTTGTGCAGGAGGGTCGCTGGATAAAGGCTTTGTGACAGTACGTACCATTGGTTGAGGAAGGGTAAAAAAGGATAAAAAAATAGCGGGACGTAATAAATTAGCGTTCTCAGGTAAAAATTAAAGCCTAAGGGAAGAGATATAAAATAACTAATCATATCAAAATATCATTTTTCGAATTTTTGTAACCAGCTTTGCATTTGAGCTATTCATTTTATACAACGAGAGTAAAATCTTTAGACTATATTATGACAGATTTTTTCACATAATTTTTAGATGGACTCTCGAAAAAAGAATATTTAAATTAAAATAATATATAATGTTTTTAATCCCCTTTATTAACGGAAAGTTGACATGGATTAATTGCTTTTGTGAAGTACATATTTTTGCATAAATTTTTCAAATATATAGTACCGTAGGTACAGTATAAAATACTACTAGTATTCAGTAGTATAAAGTACTACTTGGTGCATTATAAAGTACTACTAGGTGCTTTATAAAGTACTACTAGGTGCATTATAAAGTACTACTAGTTTTAATAATACGAACTATTGTAATATAAAGCTTAAACTCTTTTTTTTTGTGTGGGGGGGGGGGGGGAGGACACACGTTTATATTATAAAGTTTCCTATAAAAAAACTATCACCATTTTGATTAAAATTACATAATCAATTCACAATCATCAATGTCAAAATCACTATTACATATAAGCCATTCAAGCGGTTAAATTAGATAGTCGGCACTTTTTTTTTTGGTAGCTCATTCGTGAAATAGAAATTGCACAAATTTTGTGTAATTGAAATAAGTCGGCACAATATAAACCAATCTGACTTTTAAATAATAATTTGTCAATACTGTTCCGTTTCAAAAGCAATTAAATCCTAGCTATAGTTAGTAGAATCTGAGTTACAATACAATTTTACTTACACTTGTTGCAATCGAATTTGAAATAGAAAAAAATACACTTAAAAAGATAAATTTAAAAACGTCTTCGAGAAGTTGTTTTCACTACAAAAGAGGTTAATTTATTTTATTACGGTGCTTGGCGATGAAATTCAAGCGATTCACTTCCATTGTCCCTATTCCAAGAAGGGAATCGCTTGAATGTCGTCTCCGTACAACGTTCGCTGCGGTTGCCGAATCCCATCCCGGAAAATGTTCCCGTTTGAAAATATGCTCTTCAGTTGAAGATGAAAAGACGCAAAAGTACCAGCTGGAATATTTATAAAAAAAAAAAAACAGAGCGGGAAAAAGCGATACACGAATTTCGAATAAAATTGCCGACCACAAGAATTATTTTGGATAATTGATGGTTTGTATGACCTTGGCACACAGTTGATACCTCGAAGGTCGGTGCCAACCAGTGTCAGCAAATCAAAAATAATTCAAATCACGCAAAATTATACATTTTTTATAAGTCACGACACTTGAATTTGCCTCTTTCTATATAGAAACTCCTACAGAAAAATAAATGAAAACGTTACAGATATCAAATCATAATTTCCTTAACTTACAGTTCTTACAGTCATCCATTTTAAGATTATGTTAATAACATCTGATGATAGTTTTAATCGATGCATCATGATTTCTAGAGCAGTTTTCAAAGATTGATCGACTATTTTCGTCACGACTCGAAGCCTTTGTAACTCAATGAAAGTAAAATTTATTTCATTTGGTGAAAAAAATAGTCGAACAAGATAATTCGTGTAACTGGATTGGACTGACACTCTGTATTGAATAAGCATTTATTTAATTATTTGCTGATAGATGACGTCTATTTGGTATCAATTTAAATTGTCTAATATGGCGATTGTTTTTAAAGCTACTGATGATGCATTAATCTTGAGTTTTTATTGATGAACCAATCTTATAGACTTATTAACAAAAGTTATTTCTATAAAGGAAAACATTTTGGAAAACTACCAGACAAATATTTATTATTATTTTTTAAATGAGATGTGTGATGCCCACAAAATCTTCTTTTTTAAACCCTTTTTTCAGATAATCCGGTTGGTCAGTCGATTGGGGTTTAATGGCTCAAGGCTACGCATGGGCATTTTGTTTGGTGCAGTATGTGCCAACAAAGCGTTACAATAATCAATAGTGTGTTTAAAAAAATTAAAAACAATGTAAAGTGTTGTTATGGGAATAAAACGTGGGCTATGTAAAAATGGTGAAAAATATGATAAATAGATAATTTAGATGGTATGGTAAATTAGATAATCAAGACTTGCATTTTTGCGATTTTTTTTCCGTACGTATGGTCGTCGACAATGCAAAAAATCGTATGCGATCCTAGCGATTTCCATGAAAGCAAAAAGAGAAATTGGTTCCTTATGAATATTCTCTAATAGAACCTTTTGTCATTTGGTTGTATCTTTTTATTGGATGAGCTGATAATATCATGGATTTTGGCACCATGTGAAAATCATAAAGGCTAATTTGAAATTAATTTTTTCACAAAATTGAATTTCACATTTTTTTTATACGTGCGAACTTTTGCACACTCAACAACGATATGTTTTTTGTTTGAAGGTTTCAGAGCACTTTTAAACATTCAATTTATATAAAAAAAATAACCCTAAATTAATTTTTTTTAATATATTTTTGTACTTAGATACCAGCTAGTATCTATGAAAAAAATATTTTTGTACAGATATTAGCTGTACCAACCTAGTGCCTGTTGCTTGGCCTTGAGCCTGTTGTTCATCGTCAATATTTGTATTTATATTTAAAATACTTACACTTTCTCTTATTGATTTTCAATAGAAAAAATATGCTTTTGGCATAGAAAAACCAGCGATGTGGAAATATTTCGAGGTTCATGGAATACCATGACCCTGATGAGAGGAGACGAAACCGAAAGTGAAAGAGACACTCTTTTTGTTGTTGCCAACTTCATTGCCACCGCGGGTAATCCCGCCAATTTCGATGCTGGTGCCTCCAGAAGGTAATTAAAGCACGCCGCAGCATCCCTGACCGAAAAGGCGCGAACTCGGAGTACGCCTTTCCCGAATCCGTGTGCGCTGACATACTGGCCTCAATGGTGACTGGTTGAAACAACGTCACACTAGAGCTACACCAATAGACTATTGAGGACGGTTCGGTTTTGGTTTGGTTTGGTTAATTAACGTCGCACTAGAGCTGCACAGTGGGCTACTGGCGACGGTTCAGGGTCTATCTCGAAGGAAAGACCCGGGAACACATACACATTCACACGCATTCATACATTCACCTCGTTATTTTAGAACCATGGTCAGATGACGAGGAAACACCTGAGCTGGCACCCAACGCCTTCAATAGACTTCGGCAGTGGCGGCGATTCGGGGGGGCAAGGGGGGCGGTTGCCCCCGCACTTTTTCGGATGTTGCCCCCGCACTTTTTTAATATTGCACTTTTTAAAACTATATTACAGTCAATTGTTCTATTGAATTGCCGAACAAAGGAAAAATTTTGAACCCCAACTTTCCCCAGATTTCACCACTACTAAGGTTCAAACCCCTTCCATTGAAAGTCAAGTGAAATTTTTTTTTGAACGAATGTGGTATCGTTATTCTTTAAAAAAAATTCAACATTTAAAAAAAAATTCTCTATCTAAATTGAGGAGCTTTGTTTTCAGATTTCCAGACAGACAGCTGCTAACTTAATCCATTGATTGGCGTCTCTTGCCTTACTCATTCCAGGTCCATTACTCATTCTGTTTTTATTTTTTTCGGAAAAAGAAATAGCATATCTTTTCTTTACATAGAAAAATGCAACTGTATGACCTTCAATTCTAAAAATAGATCAAACCCTCTTCTTTTATTTATGACTATCTGCAACTTTTTTACATTAAAATAGTATCCGGTCTTAATAAAATGCGTTAAAATGTAGTATTGTGTAATCTATTGGCGCCGAACAATTGCGTTATCTATAAATCTGTAGATAGGATGGAAGGGGTCATGAGTTAGCCATTAATGTCTTTGTTTTGATCTTCGTCTGCTCTGCTTTTTAGCAAAATGAAGCGAATTTTACAAAATTCAGTTTTAAATTACTTTAATAAAAAGAACAAATGTGAATTTGAACATGACAGCAATACAAGCACTACTGTTTCCATTCAAGAAAGCTTGTCTGTTAGCTTGCAATCTACGCCACAGAATTTTCAAAATCGCGCAAGTATACGTTTAAAGATACCATTATCTTGATTTTTAGCATTTATATATCATATTTCGAAATCTTTTACATCATTTATATTATGCGATTGTTCTTCAATTTAATTTAGCATAAATTGTTCAATTTATAATTTAATTTCAAACTATTATTGGAAAATTTATTCGTATTTCAGTAAATTTCGATATTATTGCACTTTACAAAATGTGTAACGAAGGTACAGTTTAATTTAATCGTGAATAGATATATTTTGAAAACTTTTGTTTAAATATGGATTTATTCATACACGGATGAAATGTTTTTACTTTTCCCAAAATATCCATTTAAAAAGAATAGTAATAATTATCCGACAATGAGACCCTATGATTATTATTATGATTTTGGTTTAGAATTTTATAAATCCGTGTTGGAAATCCGTGTTATGTCCGAAGAAAATTAATGTTATTTGCAAATGAAAGCGAGGGAAGATTAGAAATTGCCTAACTTGTAAGATTAAATTTGACCTCTGAACGGATACTGCATTGGAAAATGCTTGCAACAAACCAATACTTTTTGAGAAAACTGTTTAATATTACATAATTTATAAAAATCTTGAAAAATGTATATAAACTGGAACTGGGAATGTTTAGCACTGTTGAGGTGGGCGTTTAAATCGGAAAGTTTGATTTGGTTAAATAACGTAGTACTAGTGCTGCAGATTAGGCTATTGCCGACAGTTCGGGTTCGGGACCCATCTCCAAGGAAAAACCCGGGAACAATGCTTCGTATTTTTGAACCATGGTCATATATAACGAGGACAACACTTGAGCTGGCACACGGCGGCTTCATTGTTCGTTACCACACATATATTATAAGGAATCTCAAACTTTAAATTTGTTCTCCAAATTGATTTCATAATTATTGAGTGATTTATTAATTTTAAAAATAGTTATTGACAACTGTTAAATATAGTTAATGACAATGATAACTGTTGATGTTATTTATCTGCCAACGTATTCATGTTTACTTGAACGAAAATTAATATTTTTTTTAATAAAAAAAATTGGTGGGGGTTTGTGAGATATGTTTGTTAATTTTTGTGGACTTAAGGATTCCCCCCTCTTGGTGAGGGGGATAGATGCCTAAAGAAATTCGTTGCTTAGTCACTGAACCCCCATGAAATAATCAATCACTCAACCTCCATAAAATCTATACCCACGTGCCTGCAAACTGTAAGAATTTGTCACAGGGTCTCAAAAGTCACACCACAAATGTAGAATTGTAAATGGTGCAGGAAATTTTCTAGGGATTGGGAGGGTGAGGAGAGAAAATGTCCTCCATTTCTTTTTCAACTCTGACACCAATGGAAAGGATACCTATCCCTTTGGAGGTCGGTCAATAAGTATGTTAATTAGATTCATTACAACAGCCCGTATCACTCCTAAATAAAAAAAAATTGGAAAATAATCGAAAATTCGAAAATGGGTTAATAGTCGACCTGGGCGTCTCGTACCTATTTTAAATTAGTATTCTTTCCTTCAAATAACTCAAAATAGAGAGTAAATATAAATGCGCAATATTTATTGTTTTGTTGTTCGTTCAAAATTTTTATTACTACCCCCCCCCCCCTCTCCCCGCTCCACACACACCTGTTTCATCTTGATCTTGCCCCCCCACTTTTACCACCCAATCGCCGCCACTGGACTTCGGGACTTTGGACCCTGATCAGATTTAACGTACACCAGTCCCGTATACACGCCGTTAATTTTTGCGGATGTTCTGGACGACTTTTCTAGTATTTTGTAGCGAAGCTGGCAATCATCCGATCACAAGGTCACTACTTTTTTACTTTTCTTTGTCAAGTCCATCGCACGGGTTCCAACCACCAATCCTCGGATTAGTAGCTGAACGCTTTAACCGCTCGGCCACAGAGGCCTTATGATGACGGATCGGAATGTATAAGGAAAGACCCTTGGGCCTGGTTGCCTGTGGTAAAGTATCCAACTAGTTGGTTTTGGTTTGGTTAATGAACGTCGCACTAGAGCTTCACAGTGGACTATTGGCGACGGTTCGGGGTCTATCTCGAACGAAAGACCCGAGAACGGTGCCTCGTATTTTTGAACCATGATCAGATGACGAAGACAACACCTGATCTGGCACCCGACACGACCTCAATAGGCGCCAGGACATTGGACCGCGATTACTTTTATCGTGTACACGCTAGTATAATTTTATGTTTTTTATAATTTTATAATTTTATAATTTTATCGTGTACACGCTAGTAATAGTAATGTACACGCTAGTATAATTTGTTAGATGTTATGGACGACTTTCAAGTATTTTTGTAGCGAATCCGGCAACCCTCCGATCGCAAGAGATTACATTTTTTTTTTTTTTGAGGCCTTCGTGGCCGAGCGGTTAAAGGCGTCAGCTGCGAATACGAAGATTCGTGGTTCGATGCCAGGCGATGGACTTGACAAAGAAAAGTAAAAAGTAGTGATCTTGTGATCAGAGGGTTGCCAGCTTCGCTACAAAAATACTAGAAAAGTCGTCCAAAACATCCGCAAAAATTAACGGCGTGTATACGGGACTGGTGCACGATAAATCTGATCGGGGTCCAAAGTCCCGACGTCTATTGAAGGCGTTGGGTGCCAGTTCAGTTGGGTGCCTTTTCCTCGTCATATGACCATGGTTCCAAAATAACGAGGCAACGTTCCCGGATGTTTCCTTCGAGATAGACCCCGAACCGTCGCCAATAGCCCACTGTGCAGCTCTAGTGCGATGTTAATTAACCAAACCAAACCCTGGAACACTGTCCAGTAATTTAAAACCATGTTCTGATGACGAGGACAATAACCGAGATGGCACCCCACGCAACCTGACATAGGCGTCAGGTCATTGGATCACGACATAGGCGTGAGGACATTGGCTTTAAAGTGCATCAGTTTTGGTTCATAGTTTTTGGTACGCGCAATTCTGACATCATCCGATTACCAGATCGAACCCGCGTCCTTTACATGCTCAGTTCGATCCGACGCCATCGGCCCCTTGGATTTTTTCAAAAAGACTCTGGATTCCGAAAAAAAATCTATGGATTAAACATTAGATTTTAATATCCGATTTCCAATGTGTTTAAGTTTTTAAAAATTAGAAATAAAGTTTCCTCTGCGTATGGTGTCTGGAAAGCTCTGCATAAAGTTTCAATACAATGTGCAAAACTTAGGGTCAAAGAATGTCCTTGAAAAAAAAACAGAGATTTTATTATATAAATACTGATTAAATTATAGTAAAAAAGAAATAGTATTCAACAATTAGTTTTTCATATTCATATGTTTTTCGAAATTTAAGAAGATATATTGAATTTTATTTCAATTTTACAATGATTAATAGCGTGCCTTAAAACATATTATTAATAACAAACAAATCTATTAATAGCAAACATATCTATTAATAACAAATATACATTTCTCTTTGTCGTTTATAAAATGTTAAGATATATACAATATGAAATGCTATTTATTTTCATTAGATTAAAATGTTTCAAAATGGCGTGTATTATTCTACATTTCTTTAAGAAAATATTTAAGTAAATCGCATTATAAAAACATATATAAATTCAATGTTATTTTGAAACATATACTCATAAAACTAGAGACTGGTTTATAATAAGGATTGTTGTATCCAGCTTTAATAATTGGTAAAAATCTTTATTTTTATTAAAAAAAAATTTAATGTTTAAACTATCCTCAAATTAATTAACTTTAATATTGTTTTTGAGATATATAGTTAACTTAATATGCGATATTGATTAGTTTTTGAGAATATTCTTTGTAAAACAGTTGTCTGCATCATTAACGATGTGCCTATCCAACAAAATAACTTCAACTTAAATATTTCACAAAAATTGTAAAATTAAAATATATATGCAGGAATTTGCAGTTTTTTTTTAAGACCTATTAAATTAAAGGTTTTTGTATCAATATCCTTCGTAAAACTTTTTTTTTAAAAACTTTCAATTTTTGAAACTTTAAAATTATTGAAGGGAAACACAGATTTTTCAAAAGGTTTAGGCAGAAGTATTCAAAAACTTTTAATATTTTTTTTATAAATCCTTTGTAAAACCTTTAATTTCACAATTTTTATGAAGGTTTATGCCGAATATTTTGATTATTACTATTTTTGTGCTAAATACGTCATATTCTAAATCAAACTCAGCAACAAAAAAATACATGAACCTGCCACCAAATTTCAAAATTGTCTCAATATGTCCCCGATATAACCAAATCAATTCCACCACGATTCGCAGATCCCCCTTCCTTTTAAATCCTGTTCCAATTTACTTATATCCTATTCTACCCCCTCCTTAGGGGCCGACAATGAAGGTGGGATCCCCGGGTTCTCTTGTTGGATTGAATAGAAAAAAAATTATTTCGTACGTGTTTTTTCATATTACCCGGTTTGAAGTAGGTTAGTCGGTCTTTTTTTTTTTTCTTTCTCTTCGATAGTTTGTGAACGGGATACTAACCGTTGGTATAAGAACTTCCTTTTTTTTTCCAGGAGGAGGGGGACTGATACAAATCGGTTTTGATCTTTATTAGAAAATCTGAAAGACTAGAAAACATGGAGGCTTTTTATCGCCAGTTTAACCCTTAAATTTCTGTTTTTTTTTTATAGTTTCTTAACCCTGACGTTACATGTTTTTTTTTTTTTTTTTAAATAATAATGAGTTTGTACTTAAAATAAGAAATAATACAATATACGAAAACGAATGAGGCCATGATATAGAATTTGTGAGTTAGTTTAAAAATATCGCATGCTGTCGAAACGAGTGTATTGGAAGGACGGCTTCACAGAACGTGTTGCGAATTAATAGTATTCGGTATTTGATAGTAGAGCTTCACATAACATTCTTTTAACGGTGATTCAAGAGTCATAACAAATAAACTGTAATTGGGGGATAACATTCCTTGATTTAAAATTGTATTTATAAGGGAGCGCTTTTAAACTATTTACCCCTTCACAGGTGAGTAACACGAATTATTTAGACATCTATTCAACGTCTTTTTTTTTTTTAATTAAATATGCGCGTTGATCCAAACAGTTTGGTTTGGTTTGGTTTGGTTTGGTTAATTAACGTCGCACTAGAGCTGCACAGTGGGCTATTGGCGACGGTTCGGGGCCTATCTCGAAGGAAAGACCCGAAAACGATGCCTCGTATTTTTGAACCATGGTCAGATGACGAGTACAACACCTGAGCTGACACCCAACGCCTTCAATAGACGTCGGGACGTTGGACCCCGATCAGATTTATCGTACACCAATCCCGTATACACGCCGTTAATTTTTTGTGGATGTTCTGGGCGACATTCTAGTATTTTTGTAGCGAAGTTGGCAACCCTCCGATCGCAATATCACTACTTTTTACTATTCTTTAGTCTAGTCCATCGCAAGGTTTTGAACCGGGGACCCTTGGATTCCCAGCTGACGCCTAAATCCACTCGGCCACGGAGGCGTCTGATCCAAACAGAGTGACGTGAAGTTGTATCAACGAGTGGCCTTTGGAGAAATACAGAGTTGTTAAGCTTGAACAAAGACGAGTCAAAAGGAGTATTGAATCACCTCGTGGGCCTTAGAGGCATAGGATGGTGCTCTTAAGCAGCTTTTTCATACACCGGGAAAACCGACACCAAAATTGGATGCAATGTTACGATGCCGGACCAGACTACGGGAAAAAGTTATAATTGTTAAAACATTGCCTACAACCGCCGGTGCCGTTACCGGCTCCGGTTTTCCCGGTATGTGAAAAAGCGCCCTTGGGTCAAATTTTCATTCTGAAGGATTAAGAGAAAGTAGTTTTAAGAGAAAATAGTTTTTAGAAAAAAACTAAATGCGGATTTTTTAAAAAATTCTTTTAAAATTAAATTTTTAACAAAATCTAAAGCTTGGGTTTTGCTCAACAGTTATATTAAATTGACAAAAAACAATAAATTTAACATTTGCTGAAAGACACTTATAGAGAGCAGGAGTTCTTCCTAAAACTTATTCCCGGAAAGAAATGTGGAAAGAAATCCCTCTATTTGATTCGTTTATTTAGTCATTTCGTTTATTTAGCGGCCTTAAGTAAGCAACGTTCTTGAACATGTTGCAGCCATCTTGTTTCTTGTCAAAACTTCCGGGAGATTCCTAAAAATGATTCACGAACTTCTGGAATGCTAGAAGAAATATTGCAATTCTTAGTGTACCATCTTCTAGAGTTTTTCCTAAAAGAAACTCTACTCTAGTGGATGCTTTAAAATGGGAAAACTAAAGAGTTCATTTATTACATAACACTATTTTTAATCCTTATGTAAACCCCCTTCCCTATGTCACGCACTGTCATGCTAGCCTTACCCATCCCCCCCCCCCTCCCTCATTTCACGTCACGATAAGTTTTTGCAGTAAAAAAAAAAATGTCATTAAAACTTCCATTTGTGTTTTTTACAAAACATTCCTTTATAAAGGCAGTGATTTTTATAAAAAAAAGTCACTTATATCAAAGTTTGTGAAAGAAATCTCTGCACACTTTTTCTACAACATTTTGCTACGTCACACAACCACTTAGACATGCCGCCATGTCGCGCATCCCCTCCTGCAAAAAAGGAGTGCGTGTCGTAATAAATTAACGGTCTCTTAAGATAATAAAATAATGGGTTTACAAAAAATGGTATCCGAGTGAAATTCAAAATGTTTAAAAGATACGTTGTGATATTTAAATTCGCAAATTGATATTTTGATGTTAAAGTGAGGATAATATATAAATTGAACATGTACATCTCAATGTTGAGTTAAATTGATTTGCTAGCCCGATCCATAAAGGGGTGGATTCAAGGGACGCCCCCCCCCCCCACTCTAAAAATAATATAAAAGATAAAAATGCAGTGTCTGACAGGAAATTTTACAAAATTTGGAGCCACGTGGACCTTGCAAATTTTGAAAAAAATTCTAGTTTTCTAGTCACTTTATTCCGCCACGAAATAAACAAAAAAAATAATAAAATGTAAGCTATTTTAAACGTTTTATGTTTGCTAACACTGCTAAAAATAGGAACTTAAAAATAAGAAAAATGTACTCATTTTTGAGTACATTCGTTGCTTATCATAGCTCCAAATACATAATTTTCATTTTTGAAAAAGACATGTACTCAAAAATGAGAAAATGAGTACAATGAGTAAAAAGGATTAAAAAGAGCAGTTGCATGCCTACATAGACTGCCTTCATAAATCACTTTCAATAAATATCAACAATTACAACCTAGACTTACAGGAACTGAACCTAGATCACCAGGCACCGCAGCCCAGTGCCTCATCCGTTGTACTATCAGGGCGACTTGAAGAAGTTATAAACAAAAGTAATGTTAAAAAGGTGTGCCCAAAGAATGGGAAGTTAGATAATTAAGTTGCCATAACTCAGTTTCCATTAAAGCAATCGACATCAAATAATGGAGAACACCATATCCTGATTGCCATGTTACTGATTTTGAAGATAATTCAAGTCAAAACATATTTAAAATGTCTTTATACTATATCTATATACTATATACTATACTATATACTATACTATATACTATACTATATACTATACTATATACTATACTATATACTATACTATATACTATACTATATACTATACTATATACTATACTATATACTATACTATATACTATACTATATACTATACTATATACTATACTATATACTATACTATATACTATACTATATACTATACTATATACTATACTATATACTATACTATATACTATACTATATACTATACTATATACTATACTATATACTATACTATATACTATACTATATACTATACTATATACTATACTATATACTATACTATATACTATACTATATACTATACTATATACTATACTATATACTATACTATATACTATACTATATACTATACTATATACTATACTATATACTATACTATATACTATACTATATACTATACTATATACTATACTATATACTATACTATATACTATACTATATACTATACTATATACTATACTATATACTATACTATATACTATACTATATACTATACTATATACTATACTATATACTATACTATATACTATACTATATACTATACTATATACTATACTATATACTATACTATATACTATACTATATACTATACTATATACTATACTATATACTATACTATATACTATACTATATACTATACTATATACTATACTATATACTATACTATATACTATACTATATACTATACTATATACTATACTATATACTATACTATATACTATACTATATACTATACTATATACTATACTATATACTATACTATATACTATACTATATACTATACTATATACTATACTATATACTATACTATATACTATACTATATACTATACTATATACTATACTATATACTATACTATATACTATACTATATACTATACTATATACTATACTATATACTATACTATATACTATACTATATACTATACTATATACTATACTATATACTATACTATATACTATACTATATACTATACTATATACTATACTATATACTATACTATATACTATACTATATACTATACTATATACTATACTATATACTATACTATATACTATACTATATACTATACTATATACTATACTATATACTATATACTATATATACTATATCTATATACTATATACTATATCTATATACTATATCTATACTATACTATTCTGTCTATATACTATATCTATATACTATATCTATACTATACTATTCTGTCTATATACTATATCTTTATACTATACTGCAAAAACACGTACGATTAAGATTAAAATTAAAGATAGTCTTAAATTTGCGTAGATAATTTCTTAATTATTAACATGCAGCGCGTGACTTCCGATAATCACGTGACTTCAACAGGCAGTCACGTGATTTCCTTCCAACAATGGACGGGAATCCTTAATTAATGCACAATAGCCACACGAGGAATTTCTTTAATGATGATTACATATCGAAGGATTTTGGAAATACGCCCTCTCTCACCTTGAAAAAAAAAGAAGGGGTTTTAGAGTTTTTACTTTTTGCTGCCTATCCGAAGGACGGCCTGCTATTGGACAGCTCGCACACAGGTAATCAAGGCCCTAAATTACAAGTATTTAGTCAGCTGCGTTTTTAGAATGATCATCATTAAGGTAGGGGGGAAATGACAGGTGTGGAGGAGTGTTTGCTCTTGCAAAATGTCCGTCTGCGGACTTTTGCTTTTGAACGCTTTGTGAAGTTTGATATTTAATTGTCACTATGTTGTAATTTTTACAAGAAGTTACTGGTGTTTAGCATAATAAGTATTTTGGGCCTATTCACATTAAATGAATCTCAATCAATCCGAATCAAGGTGAATCAATCAGCTGAGTCAATCCGAATCATATTTCCATAATTTCAACCCTATCTTCCAAGAGTGCCGGATTTACCACTAAACCGCGGGTTCAGGGGGACCGCAAGCTACAGATTATTCTAGACATACTTTTTAATGTTATAAAAATAGTAAGAAAAAATATATATATGTGTTTACTTAGAGAATATTAAAAAAAAAAAATATGTTTAATTTCCGAATATTCTTACGTGAGTGGAGTTGTGTTACTCTACATGAAAAATAAATTAATTTACTCGATTATTTTTCATGGCTCTTAATATTTTGAAAAAGTTTGCTAATTGAAATCACTTTACTGGTTTTAAATTTGATAGTATTAACCTGACATCAGGTGACTTCTGAAGCATTGGCGTACGCAGGGGGGGGAGGGGGGGGGGGGTTGAGAGGTCTTTGATTTAATTTTTTTAGTATGAATAAATACTTATTAGAAGGGCTAATAGGATAATGAACCTCCACCCACCCACAATCTCTCCCATACAATTGGCACAGGGCGGCAAAACTCTATCAGTTGCTTTTGAGCTTCCAGCATGGATGCAATTATAATTAACACAATAGTATTTCGAAGAAGGCAACGATTTAAATAATAATAAAAAAGTAGGTTGTAGAATGTAGATCCATGGAATAACTCGAAAAAGGCAGGATTTAAGTGTTTTTCATCTTCTAGATCCTGATCTTCAGAACAACAAAGATGTTCTACATTATTATTAATTTGTTTTCGAATTAATGAAAAACTGTTTGCAATACTGCTGGATTTGGCAAGACCTGAAATCTTGAATCAGGAAACGAATTACAGAAAGATAATCACAGCAGAAGAACGTAATTTTTCCACGCAATTAACTGTTAATGAAATAAATCTGCACAATATTAATTCAATTTAACGAAGTTTATTTAATCAACATAATT